>JABWIB010002059.1:34059-66867 GCA_016617825.1 Platyplectrum ornatum | reverse complement strand
GAAATACAACATCTTTTTGCCCAAGTGTAAATTTTCCCCTAATTTGCTAGTATACCCAACTAATATTGGATATTTATTTCCAAATGTTGCGTGAGAAAAATAATGAAATGACAATTCAAATAATTTTTTATTCAGTACTAAATCTTTAGAAGTGTTGCCATTGGCTAGAAGATGATTCTCTAAAACAACACACATCCAAAATTCTAGTCTAGTGGAGGATATCTGGGTATAAAGGGGGTGTTTGATTCTTAGTGGTAGATTTATTAAGATGTGGGAATAGAAAAATGTCCAGAGCAACCAATCAGATTCTAACTGTAGTTTGTAATGTGAGAGCTAGAAACTGATTCTCGTTGCTATGGGCGACATCCCCACTTTCTCCTTCTCCATTCCTGCAGTGTAGTAAATATCAGTCTTAGGCTCTGCAATAATAGGATGCAATAGACCATTGCTATTTTAGTGTACTCATGTTTCTGCTCATTACCTATTAGGGGGATGTCATAGTTTGTCATATGTTAAGATGAGATATCTTTCATATCAAGTCATAGGACATCATAGGAATATGAAGTGACCTTTATATGCCCCGACCTGATATTTGTTCTGTTAGAAAAGTGTTTATCTTTAGACAGAACAAAATGTTTGTGTGTATATCATTAACATTAACAACATTAAGGGACTGATTCAATTATTTTTGCGCCCCTTTTTGCGTACCATAATAGACGGGAAAAAGAGCGCAACCACTTTTTTCCATATAAAAGGAGATTTGAATTGCCTAACGGCCCCATAGGCATACCCCTAGGGCGAGATAGTGACAGACCAGTCCCGCCTGACTTCCCCTCAAGCCCCTCCCCTGGCTCCGCCAAAGTCCTGTTTATCTCCTCCCAAACCCTGCTCCCTTTTTTAGATTGAGGCTAATTTTGAGTTTTAACTAAATTTAATAATAATAATAATAATAATAAAAACAAACCGGGCATGACAGCAGGACAGATATGATATATGTGTTAAAGGTGAACTGGAGGGAAATGGACTTGGGGATGTGGAAGTGCTATTTCTTCATTATTGTGATTTTTTTGGGGGGGGGGATTTTTTTGGGGTTTATTGTTTTTTTTTTCCACTATGGGAAGGCAAAACACAAAAACATTCCCCCCCCCTTCCCCAAATAAGAATGTTTTGACGCCTTTACTCAAACCCATTTTCACCTGTGAATGGGCCTGGTTATTAATGCGGTTTCATGTCAGTACATACAGAACATGGTGGAATATTTTTTATAATCGGTGTAAATTTATCGATATGTTTTACATGCATCAAGACAATTGGCGCTGATGCGTCTATTCCCTCTATTACACGCAGACATATCAGCCTAGGAGAACAGCAGGCAGATTCATTGTGCGATCCTTATAATGTCATCATAAATTATTTAAACACATGTTCTCCCTGTGTATTATGTGGCTTTATTCACCGCGTTTTACTCACATATTGAAAATATTGCAAAAATATGAATCCTTGGAGAGACTGCAAAATCTGTGAATCAGCCTCCATTAGAAAAGACATAAATAATGTCCAGAATCATTCTGTGCGAGTGGAGGTTTGAGGAAAATGTTGTATGGCGGAGATCACGAAACACCCTGTACAATGGAACATTTTCCAGTGTAAACATAATAAATCACCAGGAATTTCAATTGTGAGGAATAAATAAGTCTATATACAAAATGACAATACATTATAATTATATGACAATAATTATTATTACAATGAATGCATACATACTGTATAATCTGTTCATATTCCATACTTAGGGGTAAATTCACTAAGCACCGATTTGAAATCGAAGAAACTTGCAGCGACTTTTGGTTTATTTTGGATTTTGAGAATTTACTAAGCGGCGATTTTGCATGGGAATTTTAAATCGATGGGGATTTCAATGTCGATTGTGGGTGGCCACCTCTGTGACTTTGTTCCAGATGGCCACCATATGACACCTTCACGCGGTAAGCTGGAACATAATCATAGAAAGAAGTATGCAAATCATGGCATATTGCGACATTTCAAATTGTCACCTCAACACTTCCTGATTTCAGCCACTGAAATTTTGGGACTTGGAATATAGTGAGGGAGATATTTCTGTTTTATAGATTTCATTTTATAAAGATTACATTCTGAGTGGCTTGTGAGTAAGTTCATGTATGATTTGTTGTATTGTTGTTTTTGAAGTGTGAGGCCTAAATTTACTAAGCAGAGAGATTGCAGGGAGATTGAAATGTGGGGCTGTTGCCCATAGCAACCAATCGGATTCAAGCTCTCAGTTTCATTTTACATCTCCTTACAATCTCCCTGCTTAGTAAATTTAGCCCTGAGTGCATTTGCTAATTAATGTAGTTTGTGTTTATTAGTTTATAGAGGCCTTTCCATTTTGAGATGATGAATACATAACTATTTGGGTCAATTCGCTTTGAAAAGGCACCTCATTGCTATTGGCAATTTCAGCTCAAATCAACATTGATTTGGCAGTAAATACCTAAAGTCTATGTAGACCATGGTGATTTGAAAATGGCGATTTGTGTGTGATGATTTAATCAGTGATTTCACTGCAAATCGATACTTAGTTCATTTACATCATGGGATGGAAAGCAAAACATTTTATGAACCTCTGTATCTGGTCTGTTATTATTATTATTACCATTATTATTGCTATGTGTTATTATATATGGTATGGTAATATTTTAGTTACGGTATATCATTTCTATAGAGAGGTTCTGCATCACATTATATTATACATAAAATAAATACCAGGCACATGTTCTGAATTTTACAGAAATGTTCTTAAATATAAACCTAAGAAATATATCATGAATTTTAAACACATTTCAAATCTAAAGAATAAACAATTATCAATGTATGTAATATAAGCCGTCAGCAGAAATATATTGGAGGTATTCAAAGTTCCATTTTCATCAAAAAGTAAGTATTAACAGGGGGACTAGATCCAGAATTTGGGTGCAGCGCAGGCGCAGGCGCTGCGTACTACCGCACTGTGTGCAATCCAAAGCTGCGGTTTTTTGCCCAAAAAGTGCAACTGTGAATTGTGCGCTAAAAAACGCAATGCGCAAGCGTTCACGCCCGGAAGTTTAGCGTCTTGCGTCTTGCGGAATCTTTTTTTTTTTTTTGGTTTGTGGCAAAACTGAGGGAACAATTTGAAATCAATTTAATTTATTTGCATATTTGTATAACGTATATATAATAAATAACCTTTAGTGTTTTTTGGGTAAAGTTATTTGGGAAGTTTCCGTTACAGCGCTGACATTACATTATATAGTTTTTATTCTTCAGTTTTTTTTTTCATTAACATAAATAAAATAAAAACATAAAATGAAGATGTTGTAGGACTGGTGTCATTTCCCGAGCATTATCAAATATAATGAAATAAGCCAGTGAATATTATTATACATCCCACAAAACTCGGTATCTGGAAACAATTATCATGTAAATCATTTCAGTCTTTTACTGTCAATAAAGTCCACACTGTCCAATGTAAAAGCTGTTACACGAGTTACACAACAAAGATGCAACACTGCACAAAACACAGTACAGGGAACCCTTCCTGCAACTATTTCACATATGCTGAACGATCAGCAAAGTATAGCAAGTATACCAGTCGCACCATCCCTAGCCAGGTGCAAATGTTCAATAAACACAATGCGCAGAGCTAAGCGCAACACCGGACATGTCCCAAAATCGCATTAAAATATCCTGGCACGCCCATTTATCGGTGTCCAAAAGCACAGAGGCACAGGGGCACACAGGCGCTAATGTGCACATCATTAGTGGCCAATTCAGCCTTCAATGAGCATGTGTAGTGCGAAAACACGCAAAAAAATATTAAAAGTTATACACGCACATTCAGCCGCAATGCACAACTCAGGATCAGCCCCCCCTGTATTAATTTCATGGCTATAGCTGGCCATACACCAGAAAGATAATCTTTCCAATCAACAGATAAATGACCCTCACAGCAGAAATCTGTTACATGTGTACTCACAAAACATGCATTTAATGAGTGCACATCTAACAGATTTCTGCTGTGAGGGTCATTTATCTGTTGATTGGAAAGATTATCTTTCTGGTGTATGGCCAGCTTATGCTTTGATTTGAATACTGCCTAACCTGACCTACGGTCCATGTTCTCCAGGTCTCCTTGCTGGTGCACAGGTGAGTTTATTACTAAATGACATATTTTGATTTATCCACAGGTGATCTGGAAAACATGGCCTGTTGGTAGATGATGAGGACAGGTTTGGCCACCAGAGGAACTTTATAGGCTGGGTTCAGACCTCCTCAAGTACTGAATTATCTATTTAAATAGCTCTTCCCTCCCGTGCAGCATATATCATACCCTCCAACATGACCCATTCCTCCAGGTACAAAATACTCTGTTCCCCAGCTTCCAACAATCAGTTACTATGGTAACCACCTGTGTATAATACAATCAGTTACTATGGTAACCACCTGTGTATAATATGGTATTTTTCAAACATCATTGAGCTAATTAAAACCAGGTGAGAACCAGTTGGAAGACCTGTACGCAGACCACCCCATCCCCCATGCTGACAGTCTGTATCCTGAGGATCCTTATCTGTAACAGAAGGTAATTCTGTGCATGCTCACTTGTATGGATTGTTTTCTGCACCTTGTATGTCTGGATCCCGTCCATTATGTTACAATGTTTAGAAGTGTTACCTGATCTAATAAAGCTATTTTTGAGATTTCAAGGAATGCCTCTAGAGTAGTGATTCTCTAACTTTTTATGGGGGTACCAATTACCCGGGATGGAATCAGGACAAGTACCACTTTGCATATATTTTTGCATATTTTTTGCACTAATTGAGTTTAATTTTCTAAATATCCCGTTTAAATATTGTAGGAAATTTACCCTCTGCTAACTAGTATCAGTTTTTTTATCTACATATATTCTTGCCCAGTTGCTCCAAATGACACAAATAAATTGTCAGAACATCATTAATTGAGAAGCCCTGCTCTACAGGAACTGGTTATCAAATTAGAAATCACACTGTGACTCTCAAAGTGGCTTATCATATATTTGTAAGTATGTGCAAGTAGTGTGCTCTTTGTTATATCCACACTAATATTCTCTTAAATTGATACAGCCTGAATAATAATTAACACAATAAACTTCCAAGAAAATCTCTCTACCTTTACCCATCGGATGATTATAACCTTTATTAAACTTAATACATTAGCAAAGCTGGATTCAAGTTTTTAGGGGTCACTGGGCACTGGACCAAACTTGTGGAACCCCTGGTGCTCATTATTTAAATGAATGACCCTGGTACTCCTACTGTATTCCCCCCTACATCAGTGGTCTCCAAACTGAGTGCCTAGACCCGATGTGCCACGACTTTTTCATTGGGGTGGCGCAGATTGTTTTTTCTGACGTGGTGCCATATTGATAGTGTAACATCTTGATTAGGAGCTACACAAGATGTGATGTCATCTTGAAGTATTTCTGTCTTTACCTAAATACTTATTATACTATTTTGACTCAAAAACTTAAAAAATGGGAAATTATTTTGTCTTAGGAGTGCCTTGAATAATTATGGAGACCCTAAGGGTGCCTTGAGAGTTTGGAAACCATTGACCTATATGTATGCCCCGAGTCCTCCTTCCTCCCCCTATCTATTTTTCACTGTATCAATCCCACTCCTTTTCTTCTGCATTTGTACTATATAGCCCTCTTTCCCCTCTATATATCCAATACAACCTCTTCCTTCCTTCCCCATATCTATCCCTATACATTACTGGAATATTTATATTTGTTTTGTCTTGTCACCACCCAGGCACTGTGTACTTGCTGCTGATAGCCACAGCTGGTATTTTTGTTTTACAATAAAGGGTTTAATTTCTGAACATTGTATAGTTTGGGAATGTAACCCCTTCAGTTTGGTTGTGGGGATCTCCATGTGTGTCACCCCCTAGGTGATCCAGCCATGATAATATGCAATACTTTGGGGAATGCCTTTAACCTGACCCTGAATAGGTTTAAAAGACCATGTGCATCTGCAAAACACCAATAGTGGCCAACATCCTAAGCTTGTATTACAATCTATTATTAACTAACGATTAAAGAACATACTGCCCTATGGTCTCCAGTTAGTCATAACTAAATACTTTAAATACCCCATTTTAAAGGCTTCAGTCTCATTGTTTTAATGTAAATGGGGAAAATTTACTAAAGGTCAAGTTTTGCTGTCGTGACCTATTGTAAGTGGCGTGTTTTTGGAGTCTGTTTAAGTATTTTCTAAAGGGCGGGTTTTGAAATGGTTAAAAACTCGCCTGCGAGTTTTGGCGAGTTTTATGGTGAATTTGAGGGTGAGTTTCATTGCGAGTTTTGTATTTTTGTGCGAGTTTCATTTCTAGCTTCGGCGAGTTTCTGTTCACACCCTGGCGAGTGCAAAAATTAGTTATGTGAAGGATTGCATATTTCTTCCTTATTTATAATGAATACCAAGAATGGTCCAGTTGTATGTGTAATACACATGAACAAAATGTGTAAAGGTTTCATTACCTTTACAAAATAATGTCACACAATTATGACAAAATCAAAATGGTTAATTTAATTATATAATAAAAATAATTTTTGTGGGAAAACTGACTTGATTTGAACAATTACAATAATAGACATGTTTAATTGTAATATAGGAATCATGAAAGTACAACAAAACAAAAAGCACATAAAGGTCACACTTACAGAAGGATGTAGTTTTAATGATACATTCAGACCACATAACTACCGTGTTTCCCCTATAATAAGACCTAGCCTGATAATAAGCCCTACCCTATTTTAAAGTAAACTGTCTAAAATAAGCCCTCCCCCGAAATTAAGCCCTATCTAAATCACAATGAGGTGTCATAATGTCAGCAGCACTTGGGGGGCCATGATTGGATTAAAAGAATGTCAATAAAATAAGCCCTACCCCGAAAAAAAAACAAGACGGCGTCTTATTATGGGGGAAACACGGTATGTTTGCCATAATCAGTTTTGTGCAATATTATGTGTAAGAATAAACATGTAGAACATGTTTTTGAGTTTAAAATGTTACAAAACACTTACATGTAAAAAAAGGTATGTAAGATACAATGTATTAGGGGTTGATGGATGCATAGCGATAATCTAAAATTTGCACACAAAAAGCACGTCTGTTTTTATGGGCGAGTTTTAGAAGACTCACATGCTAGTTTTGGGTGAGAATCATTCATGACGCATAGTGAATACTATCAAAGTATATGCCTCATGTTAAAACTTGCAATGGTCAGTTTGTTTTAGCGAGTTTCGGGCAAATTTGAAACCGGCGAGTTTTGCCTAACACGACCTATAGTAATTACTAAACTCACCCTAAAACTCGCGACCCGCTCAGGCGAGAAATCAAACTCGACCTTTAGTAAATTTCCCCCAATGTGTCACAAAAAAGTACCCTCCTAAAAATGATTTAGTAGTGATTTAGTCAATTAATTCTTAATTCAGTTTACGTAGTATGTGAATGGAATTTAGAAACATGTAGGTGTAGGAGGACTGCAAATGGCTAGTTATAATAAATAGTCTTTTCAGCATAATGGTCATGTACATTGAATTACTTCAATATGTAAAGTCTGAACCTCACTTTTTATGGTTTTAGAAAACCTATGACCAAGATATGAGCATTAATGGGGGATAAGATATATTGAAGTCCATATATACTATTTCAATTGAATCAATGGCTAGTATGAAATATCTGGAATCTTTTAGCTTATAATAGACAGTAACAATGACACGGTCAGGAATACTTTAAAACTGACTCTGACTTAAAGGAAATAAACATTCAGTTTAACTTTTATGAAAATGAATCCTTGTTGAATGCTCTGTTTACCAAGATATTGGCTAAAAGTTCTCCATACGAATACACAAAAAGTGTTGGAATTTGATGTATGTTATTTTTTCCCCTAACATATTTCAAACATCCTAGTAAAAAGGTCCCAGCTCCAGGCAAGAAATATCTTAAGAATGTACAACTGCCAAGAAAACAAGAAGTATTAACTTGACATGCTATAATTGAATTTATTTATTCAGCATTTGACGATAACTTTAAGCTGCCAATCAGTTCAAACATGAATATATCCACTGGTAACCAACACAAACCATGGTACAGCTATGATTGAAGTGAGTAGTATACATGGACTGGATCCAGACTTCTAATGAAGCTGTGCTTGGAGCTTTGGAGATCACTTCCCTGGATCGCAGAGATACACTACTCTCTACCCCTCTACATTAAACCTTGGCAACAGTGCAGATATCTTCCACCTACCATCTTCCATTAGTGCATCCACATGCTGTCTTGTCCTTCCCTGCCCAACCTCTGGAATGACTTTAACCACATAGCATAAACATGACAAAACTTTACAATAACTTTCATGGCAATAATGGCATTGGTGGCTTAATACTGGTGAACCAGAACTTGTCACCCAAGAGACAACCATGGTGTTGTTGCATGATGTAGGTGGCACGAGCACAGGTTATTTCAATTGTCAGCTGTGATTATTGTATTTGTATTATTTGGCATAGCATTCGTATGGTCAGGGATGCTAACAACTGTTTCACCAGACTCAGTCGCCAGGATAGACATGGAGGGGTGCTCTACTAGGTCAGTGTCCAAGTCAACAACACTTAGCAATTCCTTGAATCCCCTAAGCTCATTTCAAACATCTGAGGAATCCCTCAGTGGCACTCTCCTCACATCTGATAATGAATCTGGAACACTGCAGGAAGGTACATTAGATCAGGAGACTGGGGCTCATCCTTTACCTCCAGTTCTGGCTCAGCTAATGAAACTGGAGACAGGCTCAGTAATCGAGCCTCAAACCATAAATTTGGCTCCCCATTTACTGATCTTAACCAGGGGTACAGTTGTCTGATGGTCTCAATACCATTGATCTTGACTATTGAACATCCCTCAGTCTATCCTGGGAAGAGAAAGTGGCCTCCTCTTTCCACCTCTGCAACTTTAACAACTCTTACTTACCTTACCGTGATCTCACCGGGAGGTGGATATTCCACATTAGGGCATCGGGCTTTTACATAATGACTGTATGGCCGCACAAACTTTCTTTCTCATTGTCCATAGTGCGTCTGGCACCTCCCCACTCTTGGACCTCACCTCGTTCCGCATGATGAATGCTCCACTTCATCTTGACCAATCAAAGGACCATAGTTGGCCATGCAACAGGTCAGCCAAAGTCAGAACATATTAATTAAACAAAACATGTTTATGGAAGTAGGGGTGGAGGGGTGTGTGAAGGCATTTATAACCCTTCCTCCACCTCACCAAGTGCACCCACTACCTTTATTTACAAAATATTCCTGGAGCGGTGCTCTCTGGATGTAAAGGGTTTATGCACAAACAATAATTATAATTGTAATTTAATACAGATTTGTAGGGTGCGGGCGATGGTACACCTCAATCACCCCGTTTTTACCAGTTATAGACCATCTTAAAGTTTGCGCACACCTACTAAGCCTAAAATATAACTTTTATTAATACCATAAAAAATTAAAATATCACCGAAAAAAATATTATGTGTTAATAAAAATACAGGATCCTTGGAATCAGGCTAACTCACTATGATTATTTGCATTTTATAACCAAAATAACGTTTGGTAACAAGGTGAATAGAAATCTAGTGTTCTAGATGACGATAGTGCTTATATACAGCCCACACTCAACACATTCAGTATGCCCAGGGGCAATTTATACTGCAAACCACGGCACTTACCTCCTGTGTCAGTACTCCTGTTAATAAATTTAGTTTTTAATAGTTATTTGACAGTATTTCTTTATGTCCACTTAATACATTTCAGTTTTTTTCTCTAAATCCATTACATAGGGTAATAGCAAAGGATAGTCACTCTTTTCTTTACTATTTTCTTTGAGTCCTTGACTCCTCAGTAGTTTTCTTCTTTGGATATAAAGGGGTGTGCAGGTCGTGAATAACTCAAAATAGACTTATTTACAATTGTCCAGCTTGTATCAAGCTACACATTCAAATCTTCTATCATTGTTCATCTAATATTGTCTTTCAACATGTTCTCCAATTGGGCATTCCTTGCTTTTGTTTCGCCTTCTTTTTATTTCCTTAGATTATTACTACGGACAAACAGAAATAATTAAAAATCGAATCATATGCTGGTAAACGGAGAGTTCTGGCTTCCATCTAGTTACTTCTAAATATTTTGGGGATTGAATTCAATTTCGTTTTTACCATTTTGTTATATTTTCACAAAGGAAATCCCCAGTCCTGTAAAAGCAATTTGTGCTAATGCTGAAGACAGCCAGGAATTTGGGGAAGTCAGCCTAGTGTTTCACTGGTCAGCTTTACAAAGCCTTTGGAGAAATCCTTAAGCACAATTTCAAGGCTTGTCTAGCGATGAAAGTTGGCTAATGCAACACGAAGGTGCCAAGTGCAGTTTGAAATCATTTAGAACCAATCCATATTTAATATACTCTAAATAAACAAGTCATTTATGAGGTTAAAATGTAAGGGAATTTACACCCTGTTGTTTTGCAACATGGGAATCTCAACAGCCAGTTCTTGGACACCTGAATGGGACCATTAGGAAAGTGTTGTGTTTTGCCAGTAAAGTCTTTTGCAAAGAAGAAAAAGAAAAAAGAAGAAATTCTAGAAATGTCAACAGATCCTTCAAAAAAGTACAGCTTATAGTGAATGATGAAAACCACTTATATCTCACATGAGAAGAATTTCAATGAAAATTAAGGAGGTGTGCTGGAAATTGGCTGTGACTCTCTCCTTCCTGGATCTTAGTGCACCGGCACAAACAATAAGGACAAGCACTAGCCTCAGTTGACTGTTCCCCAGCCAGAACAGCAGTATTTTTCCAAATTCATGAGAAAAGTGCAAATGTGTGTTTCCGAGAATCATCAATGCAAAGAGAAACCTTGTACATTTTTATTACGTTTCCGTAAAATTAATTACTATTTGTAGTAATTATTACTACTATTTTATTTGTATTATTTTAATTAAGTCTACTCATTATTTAGTTAAATATCAAAGTGACTTTATGTTCATGCAAATTGAAGTCCCACTGTAAATGAAATGGTTGGTGCTGGATCCACATCAAGTCCATCTCAATCATAGTAAGGATCAGGGCTGGAGGCAGTAATTTTCATTAGTTGACTCACTCAGGTCCCAGGAAATTCATAGACGCTACCGGTATACCTGAAGAAATGTCCAAAAGGAGTATCCAGAGAGTAGGCAACCCTGTTATACCAACTTATTTCCTATGGCATCACATGTTTGCATCTCTGTCATAACAAATAGTGTTTGAGTGTATTACGCGTTTTTAGTGTAATATGTGGTATTTTAAATGGTTAGAGAATTTATTGTAGAGAGGGACCTCTGCTCCTTATCCTGTTGGATGTTATAATGCTGCTATTATGGTAGTCCTGGCAGCAAGTGACACCCTATGAGAACTGACAGGCAGTTCTGTAACTTTGGCAGGGTCCAAGGTGAAGATTACAATGGCTTCCACATTTTAGAAAACATACAAACCACTACTCACTGAATCCACTGAGTTCTGTGATGAAATTGGCCTTGATGTACAGTGATTTGTTAACCGTCAACTAAATGCCTCTCCACTAACCCCCTACCCCCCTCTTGTATTGTAACAGAAGCATCAATGTTCCCCAGCAAGTTCTGTATTATTAATTATCTATCAAAATGGAACCTACATGGTTCCAAGGTTTCTTGACACATTGTGAAGGCCACCATATCTTTCATACTTACCTCCAGGATATATGTGTTCAATCAAGACCTTGACAGGTGAAGAGTTTGGAAAGAGGACAGTTTGTTCTCCCAAGTTGTTCAGTCTCCGAGACCTGTATTTATTTTGGAAGTGAATGAATAACATTGTACTGAAAAAGGAAATTAAAAAAGCAGGGTTGTAATTTACAGTAGAGTGTGGAACAGATTTCATTTTTTTTTCCTTTTCTATTCCAAACTTTCAAACGTGCCACAGCTGCAGCAGAGCAGAGCTTTTCTTACTTCTGGCAAAAACAAGGGAACTACGACTGCCAGGTCAAGTTCGATTGCCAAGAACTGAACTGCTTCAAGGCGACATGGCTTGTAAAGGGAACGCCAACAAGAAATCAGAAAATGCTAGCCTCCAATACATATTTGTTTCAGTATGACTTACCTGATGGACAGCAACATCTTTCTGGCCTGGTGGTACTTTACTCTGTCCTCTTTTTTTGCATTGTGAGAAGACTACATCAAGCTATGGCAGACTGTCCAAGGCTTCCGCTTCCTTGATCGGTGAATTGGCCACGTTCGTTTGTTATAATAGGTATTAAAGCTTTGTGAATCCCATATCCACTGCACAATCCAGATGAAATGGATATACATTCACAAGAGCTTGAATAGTAATCCTGGAAACACATTCTAGGCTGGATTTATTGAGGGTCTAGGGAGGTGTATTGTAAGGATATGTTTGTGCAATAGCAAACAGGTGCATAAATGTCAGTTCAACATATTTGCGATTGTAACGATAATTGCTGAGTAGCTTGGGATTGGTTAATTGGCAAATTAATTTGCTGACAGGTATATTTTGTATATGAGAGCGTTTTCATCTTTAACAATCAACAGGAAGAACCTTGGGTATTTCATGCAACCCATCATTTCATGAAATCCCCGTTTTTTGGCTTATGATGCCACCTACCATTAATTCAGAGGTTTTATCATTTTTTTTATGAAAAAAAGATGAGACTTCATATACTGTACAAACCTACTAACAATGTTCCAAAAATATGTCAAGTGGTTTCCAAAAGGTTATTCCATTAATTTCTCCATAATCAAGTCATAACAAAAAAAACTGTTCAACAAAAATATTTATACTGTAATGAACAGTAAAGAGGAGGAAAGCCCCTTTCTGGTTTCAATTCAGTGGTACAGAGTTACATTCTGTCATAAACCATTGTAGTTATATGTGCATAAGGTTTCACTTAAGTAACGCACACAAGTACTCTGAAAAACACTTGTATTAATGGTCCACAAGCCTCCAACAGACTACCTAATGTCAGGTACCTAAGCTGGTAGGTAGGTCAGGAACCCCGGCCAGCACACAGGTCAGGAAACATGGCCGGCAAACGGGTCAGGAACCACGGCTGGTACATGGGTAAGGAACCACGGCTGGTACATGGGTCAGGAACTACTAGAGGTAGGACAGGGTCCTACCAGGACTGGTGGGAAGAAGGGATGCAGAATCTAACTACCGCCTGGTGTTCTCCAGAGCCTCTACAGGTGGGGATGGGTTTGCAGCGGCAAAACAGTAGCAGGTTGCGGTCCCCTCCTAAAACCACACTAACCAACAACTTAGAGCCCCGACAGAAACACTGGGCACGGACGGACAAAACAGACTAACAGCAAACGATGGAGTGAGGCAGCCAATGGAAGGGCTCACAGGGTGACGAACCTCCTGGTCAGGTGACCGGAGGCCAGAAGTAGCATTGCGTCCTGCGGCTAAGCAGAGAGTGGGAAGCAATGCCGAAAGTAAACCCGAACCCTCGCTGCGTCCTTTAACCAAGGCAACCGGCAGCACACGACGGGGACGACTGTAACATATTGAAAATCTTTGCAAAGAAAGTTATAAAACAAAATCAGATTAAAGTTTAACCTATTACATTTAATACTTCAATGTGGTAACATGGAGATGTCAAACAATCACCAAAATGTCATCCCTTTAGCAACACCTCTCAGTATATTTACACACCTGGGATTCAGTTAGATTTAATGTTATTTATACTATCTATCTATACTAGTTATCTAAATAGGTAGCATAAGTCAGTTTTTATATCATTAGTTGCAATGCCTTTTAGAAACTATAATAGTGTTCAATTCAACGTCATAAGAAAGATTACTAGAAGAGTCAGTTTAGTGTTTGTTTAAAACACCCATTATGACTGGATCTGCAGGAGAACTAAGGCTATACAGGTTAAATATACAGGTTACACTGGTTGTGCATTGGCAATTGTTGTGGCCTTGTGATCAACCAGGCAGTAATTCATGCATCAGTTGCTTTACCAAACACAGTTTACCGCAGCTCACAATCACTGGCAAACTGAGACTCTCCTCCAGTGGGCTGTATAGGTTCCCCATTGTCTAGCAGCAACTGAAAACATATTTATACAATCAAAGCATAGCCACTATCAGCCAGAACTTCACAGAGAGTGTGACAGAGAAGAGAAGCAGAGGTAAGACTACAAAGGTAAGTAAAAAATGTTTAAGCTCATTAAAGGGATAGGCTGGGGGTTGGACACCTGAAGACACACAATGGAAGGCTGGAGACCCACCAAAGCCCCCAACCCCTGCTTTACTGTCTTATCTTTAAATCTTTTAAAATCTTTTTTACCTGATTGAACCACAAAAGCATGTGAGGCACTTAAGAAGTTGTTGTTACCAGAACCTGAAAATCCTCTTTGGTGGCCCTGTGCACAAGCCAATACTACTAAATTGGAACCTTAATAGAGTAATATCAATGTAATAAATCCATTTTGTTGAGTCTACAACTAATGGAATAATGAAATAACCTACCATTTTGCTATATATTACATTATTTATATATATAAATAAAGCTTTCCAAAGTCCTAAAGTTGTTTTTGCTCATAGAATGTTAGTGCACCATAGATTACAATTATAAGTAAAAGCCACCCGTAAAACTTTTGGGCTTACCACCAACACTTTACCTGCTTGGCTGGGCTTTCAGCTACAGCTTCTCCATCAGTGGTCCTGAACTAAGGAAACTCCATCCTTTATAGCTCGCCGTAGCTATGTATGGAAACGGAAGCCGTCTCTATTAAATCAAGGTATATAAAACAGTCAAATATTTTGCTGCTCGTAAAAACGCTACTAAATTGTCAATGGCTGCAAATATTTGCAAAGCTTAAAATGTGAATTGCTTTAGAGAAAAGTGCTTCTTTCAGCCAATTCCTATAATATACTCCCATGTACATGGCAGAAGTGTACATTTATCGAGCCACAGACTCTCCTATGGAAGTTTATTTTGGTAATTGGTATGAAATGGAATGAACAGCACCAGCGGAAACCGGTCTTATTGATTTGACGTTGAATTTTATAAGTCACATATAGGAGTAATACACATTGAAATCGGAGAATTACAAATTGACTACAGACGTTCAACGATAACTAAGAGAAAAAAAATACAATAAAAGTGATCAACGCACTGGATCATTTTCACAGGCCACGATATCCACACATCCATGTTATTGCGCTTCTTAGAGAATAAGCAGATCAGTGTGTATAATTTAGGGTAGGCTTATAGTGTCCAGAAGCTTGTATGAGTTACGAGAAAGATGAACTGCGTGCCAGTGTAGGTCGCACACATGTCTAGATCTGCTACATAGAGAGAACATAATTTGCTCTCACAGCACTGAGGTCATGAGTTCAATCCCTCGAAAAGAGTTAGACACCATGAGGCATTTTAGGTCTGTATTTAGTAAATTGCGGAAAGTAAAAGTGGAGCTGTTGCCCACTATACTTTGATGGAAGTATAGGGACACAGGGGGAGGGTGGGCCCAAAAAGGAAATGAAATCTTGCCAATCCCAACCTAAATATGTTCTGGAACAACACTGGGAGTCTAGTGTGTCACAATATACTGATACCAGTGATTATCACACAGTCAGATTTTTTAATATTCATCAGCATTGTAGGATGCTGAACGGAGACTTCTGTGTGAGATCATATGCTGCCTCTGGAGACCTCACATAGCTGTGGTTTGTCAGGTGTTCAATTAGAAGAATTCAAGGACAAAACACAGGGAATCGAGTCTGAAACCACTGTACTCTAGTGAGCGTTTAGAGACTACTTGTCTTTCTGAATGGGCTCCTGTACTAAAATGTGTCTTACTTGTGTTTCATAAATAGCACCATTTGGCATTTATATTCTGTCCACGCATGACTTGGAGATCACGCAAATGTCATTTATATAGCAATCTTACTTTATGCTGAGAACTAAACAAAGAACAATATATTCAAAAGTCCATCCCTGATGCCATAGAGAAGTGTTGGTTTAAAAGCTTTAAAAGTATTTTAAAAAGTATTTTAAAAAGCTAAATAACAGTCAAGTGATTTAGAGATGTGTGCAGTTTATGTAGCATCCCTATCAGCCACAGAGTAAATAATAATTGAATAAAAAGCCTAGCGTTTCTTTAAAATTGCGCTGATGACCAACAGTTATATATAACAGTTAGAATAGTGGCCATGGGATACTTGTCCTAATATAGCGTATATAGCGTATATATGTGTATAAAGGTTCCCCCTTACAGCCAGTAACAACTGATACTAGCTCCTCCCACTGCGCTTTAAAAGATTGTTACTGCCACACTGGGAATTTTTATCGGCAATTGGAACTGCATTTCAGGGCATCCAGTGATCATATAGCTGCTGTATGTCTATGGTGGACACCTGGTTGATGTCCCGCTGAATCATTCGCTATTTATCAGGCCTGCAGGTAGCTGGCAGAGTGTAGTGTACAGGACACTGGGATTAATTCAGGACAGCTGGAGAATGGATTAATGCAGACAGTATAGTATCAAGTACTGTACCGTACCTAATATTTGGAGCTGCCAATATTCCATCTGAAATCAATGACTATTTCAAGGAAGCAACTCTCCTTACCATTGGGCAAATAATGAAGTTTCAGCACAAAACCTGCTAGTAAACCGCATCAGGCGCCATAATCATAATCTAAAAAAATCAACTCTACGATAAATCATGGGAGGTCCTAGGAGGCAATGAACTCAGGAATGTTGGTAACCTCTGTATTAGACTTTAAATGTATTGGTTATAGGATACTAAAGATACAATTCTTGAATGCATGAAGATGGTTTATTGCTCTTGCAGCCCTGCAAAGAACTGATGGACACTAGGGGGTATATTTACTAAGCGGTGACATTGCAGTGAGATTGAAAAGTGGGGATGTTGCCCATAGCATACAGTGTGTAAAATGAAACTAAGAGCTTGAATCTGATTGGTTGCTATGGGCAACATCCCCACTTTTCAATCTCACTGCAATCTCCCCGCTTAGTAAATATACCCCTAAGTGGTAGTTATGGTAAAATGCGCCAGGTTACTACGTATTAAGCATTTTCAGGTAGATTCTACAATATTAATAAAAAGTAGGATGGAGTGGAACTTGATAAAAGGATATGGTCGACTTTATGCCATGAAGCTATTGACCGAGAATTCTTATATCATACTTATGTCTACCTAATGCCTCACCTAATAAAGAAACACTCAACCTCGATATTTAGTTTTCATCAGGTTCTAGCTCTGTATTAAAATCCTCCATCTGGCCACCGTAAGATTATAATGGAAGTTGACCAGGAGAGTGTTATACATGAACAGAATAATTTCATTCAATGTGGAAAACTTTTTCAACCATTGTGCCAAAAGTGTCCACCTTATGTAAGAATGCTCTGTGTTTTCTTTCATAAAATAAAATAAAATTAAATAGGTAGTTACTAAAAAAAAATCTAAATCAATATTGTTATGTCCTGGCAAAATAATATTGACTACACTTGAGAAATGTCTAATATGTCTCTTTACTGTATGCTCTGGATTTGAATTCTAAATTAATAATATCTATTTACTCAGTAATACCGGGTATGAAATGGAAAGTATTACTGAAAACAGGTGCCATGTAGGCAAACCTAAGGCTTATGTCAGGCAGACATTTGGGCCTAAATTTTCTAATCAGATTCCAGCTCCCATTCTCCAGTGTGTAAAATGAAACTGAGAGCTTAAATCTGATTGGTTGCTATTGGTATAACGCCCCTGGAGGTACCTGTGGTAAGCAGGGGCTTATGTGGGCTCTGGGGGGCTGCGGGCAGCGGACTCCCGTCCAGTGTAGTCGCCGGGTGGTGGAAGCTACTGCGCAGGCACGAGTTGCCTGTACTGCGCGTGCGCCATGGGGGAAGACACGAGCACGCTGCTGTGCTCGCGTCTATTGTTGAGGTGCGGGTGGGCTACTTGTTCATCCGCACATGCGCAGTGGTGCGCATATAGAGAGACTAGTGCGAGCGATCGCGCAAGCGCTAAATGGGCTCTAGCGTGTGCCAGAGAAGATTCTGGCTGCAGCGCGAGCCCTAAGAAGTCCCAGCTGTCCACGAGCTGTATGTGGCAGCGGAGTAACAGACTGTAGTGCGACCCTAGAGCGAGGGCAAAATAGTCCCTCATTATAAACATAAAAAAGGGAAATGGCAGAGTGATTTTTAATAAGAAAAGTAAAGGCTGGATGAGAGAAAGGGGGAAAAGAAATAAAGGTGACATATTTGAGGGTGACAGCTGCAATGAAAGGTTAATATGGCGGATGGATACATGTTTTAGTGACGAGGGTTTTGAAGAAGAGCGGGAAGGACAGATGATTAACTTAAATGTGAGAAGCAGCTTTTGGTTCATCTCGTCTCATCAGAGGGTAACAAATGATCAATTGTTGCTAAGTGTGCTGCAAATTATGTGTGTGAGAAGCTAATTGAATTGTTTCTTTAAATGGTTACAGTTTGTGTAAATAACTTGCTCTTGCTATTTAATGGAGACATAAGGAACTTACCATAGATGCAGTGAAATATTTTTCTTGCTGAGAATTGCAAAAGTTCAATTGCGTCATTCAGCATATACTTACCTTTGGATACAAGCATCATTCAGCATATACTTACCTTTGGATACAAGCGTCATTCAGCATATACTTACCTTTGGATACAAGCGTTATTCATCGTATACTTACTTTGGAATACAAGCGTTGTTCATCGTATACTTACCTGTGGATACAAGTGCTGTGCATCATTTATATCTTACCTTTGGATACAAGTATTGTTCATTAATTTGTGGAGTCCTTTAGTCAACTGGTTGGTGGAGCAAAACTTAATTTCCACTGTGTAAAATGAAAATGGATTCATTTAATTGAACCAACATCTTTCGATAAAGAAGTAGTGGGGTGTTTATCTGTTTTATATTGAGGGCTTAAAGTAAAGAATATTGTCTGTGTAGTAGATTGTATTGATGTGGCTGAATAATTCACTATTATTGCAATAATTGAATAAAAAATACTGTGTAATTCCTTCTCATTCATGACTCCATTCCTTATTCTGAACCTGGCAACACCACCCATTTTTAAATGTCACAGCATACCTCCCGACCCTCCCGATTTCAGCGGGACAGTCCTGCTTTTGGGTGACTGTCCCGCTGTCCCTCCCCCCTGCTAGTTTGTCCCGATAAGGTGACAAACTTTGTTTTTAATGTAAAATGCATTTATATGTGAACATTTCGCTGCACTAAAAGGGGCGGGGCTTGTGTGGGACTGGGTGGGGCTTAAGCGGATTCGAAGCTCATTTTTTGGGAGGTATGTACTGCAATCACACCGCTTAGTAAATTTAGGCCATGGGGCCAAATTTATTAAGCAGGGGAATTTAAAAGTGGGGATGTTGCCTATAGCAACCAATAAGATTCAAGCTCATGCTCCCTGCTTAGCAAATGTAGGCCTTAATGTTATTTATTAACAATAACTATATCCTGTCAATGTTGAATCATCCCAAATATTTTGTTAATAATATACATTTATATTACCACATGATACCACCTACCAAAACATTCACATAAAACCATACATATTTTAAAATAATAAAAATTTAAAAATAATGGCCGATTGGAGTCCCACCGCCAATCAGGGGTCCATATTGGCTGCGCAGTGAGGGATTGGAGCGGGGGAGGCGATTACTGGTGGCGGGTGACACACAAAATCTGGCTGCACGGACAGACGGCTGTGGAGTTGACAGTGCGGAGCTCCCAGGCTGCTGCCAATCTGGCCTTAGCTACTGGACAATTTCCTGAACATTCACAATCAATGTATGAATACAAGTGCATTCTAAAGCTACGGGTCTCCTAAATCGTGTAATTACTAGTGCCAGCTTCTTCCTATGATGCCAGCTACAGGTTGTACAGAAAAGTTTTCGCATTTCTAATGTAATGGAGGATTCATTGGTCATTAGGTTTACTAGAAGAGGCCATGTATTTACAGAGAATACAGTGAGAAGGTTCTCTCACCAAGCCAATAGTGTGCGACCAGAAAAGGGGCAACTCCAAAAGAAGTGAACCACAAGATGTAAAGCAGTGCACTCGTTTCCCCACCAACAATAATGTGTTGCCAAAGCAAACGTGGTGCAGCTTGTCTGGGACCAGATAGCTCCTTGAGTAAAGTTAATAAGAATATTCATGAATGACTGCATTGATGAAGACCAGAGGTAGCCTAACACTTATGGATAATAATGTCCAAGGATTATATATATATATATATATATATATATATATATATAGTGGTCGAAGTTGGGGTATACAAGGGAAAGGAGAAGAAGCAGGTCAGTAGGGGCAGAGTTACAAATGTGGGCAGAATGTAGTTCCAAAATAAAGTTTCGATATGCAGTATAAAAGTTACTTTTTCATTAATATTAAACTATTGGGAAACTAACCACACATTGTCAAATAACTGGCAGGGTTTCCATCTACTTTTTATGCTGATAGTCTGCCAGTGTGGAGTTTAGCATTGTTAAACCATATAAGCTTGCCATTGTTAAACCATTATATATATGTCACACTCTGAGGGAGACACTCTGGGGAATGTAAATTTTAAATCAGAAATCCAAATAGCATTTATTATATAATTATGTTCTGCCGATCCAACCTTCTGAACTAGTGATGATTTTCATCAGGGGAATGAATGACTTATGGGCTCTTACTACAAGGTCACAAGGTTATTTACATGTTCCTCTCATTTAATATATGCCGTTTAACAGGGCATGTGCACACCGCATCCATTCTATGCTTGCACCACATCATGACATGGAGCAAGTGTTTTCCCATAGAAAATTACCTGTTTTATAAGTTTAATAAAAATGTTTTGTGTTTGTATAATAAAGATATTAAACGTTAATAGTTTGTCTGCTTTCTTTAAAAAATAATGTGAATAGTATTTTTTTAAATTCTGGAGAACCCAGCATTAAAAAAAAACTCATTTACCTTTTTTTTACTATCAATATCAATTTTTAGTTAAAGAAAAAAAGTCTGAAAATGCAGAATCCGCAGCCCCTGCGCTTACAGCTCTGACTGAAGCAGGATAAAGGGGCATACAACATTAAGAGATGCTCTCTTGCTGCAGCCACACAAAACTCTGGATCTAATTAAGGCAATGTAACCATCAATGAACAAGCTTCATTTTTCTAATTGGCGGTTGCTGTGGTTATTGCCTATTAGGGCTATAAAAATTATGGATGTGTGTTATTGTAAATCAGTAATAGCATTATTGATTTGTACATCTGATCTGAGAGGACCAACCTCTAAGCTGCACTACTCATTAATGGAACTTAGAAGCAGTTTGGTGGAAATGAGTGCATGGTGTAGGACTCCATAAATTACCTTTTTACAAAGTGCAAGGCAAATTGTCCACAAATAACTGAATACTATAAGCTCATGCAAGTACTTCTAGTTGTAGGACAATTTTCAGTCCATTTGCACTTAAAAAGGCCCCTGCTATGCTATAGATATAAATACTAACTTCATTTGTGTGAGCATATACAACTAACAAAACCAACCTACTTCCAATCTGACCACATGGAAAGAAGCAGCTTGCAATTATCATTTTCCAATAACCTCTGTTGGAGGAATGTTTGACAGTTTTGGGTCTAACCTTCCCAGTGTCCTTTTCTAGATAAGTACAGCGTGAAGTAACTTTCTTACTATCATGAAAGGAGTCCCAAGATTATTCTATATATATACAGCTTCATTATAAAAATGCGTAAAACCATGCTCCATATCCACTAACAGGTTTTCAAAAACACCTTTTCCATCCTTTCAAAGACATGTCATATGCTTTTTCATATACATTTAATTTTTAGAGGGCTTTTTTATATGAGGAACACATATCGTACATTTGTAAAGCATGTTTGTGCTGAGAGTATGGAACAGTTTCAATTTATTGTATTGAATTACAAATAAATGCTGCTCTCTTTGCAGCTTTATTCTTTTGCATATAAGGACTAAGTTAGTGTTTTGTGTGCTTGTTGTGATTCCTCAGGGTGTAGATCGCATATAGACTGTGTAGAGGATATTAGCCTTCGCAATGGCAAGCCAGAAAAGCCACCATCAGAAATGTTTTCAGTTGCTGCTGATTTAGTGGCAGCATAATTTCTTAGCCTGCCAGGTGTCTTTTTCCCGGGTTAGACAGTGTTATAAGTATTTTAGATTTATCAAGTCCTTAGTAACATAGGTATCTATTTCTGAGAGATGAAAAAACCAACGATTAGCTTTGTTTGTGGAAGATTTCAATGAATCTGACCACAATAATAAACCATCAGCATTCTGAACACAGAACAGTTATGCAAGGTTTAAGAAAATATACTAGGAATTTCTGTGAACTCCAAAGTTGTTGATGTCCAAATATATAATAACCTATTTGGCAAAGTACTTACAGCCAGGGTGTATAGGAACAGAAAAGAAAGCAGAACAGAATCAATTACATTAATAGGGGTAGCATAAAGATGGGTTATTATCAGAATAGCCCAGATGTTTCCCCTACTACATAGAAATGGTTCTCAACTACCTTTTTCATCAAAGATTCTGCACTAGACTAAAGCCCCTACTACTATTCTTTATGACAGGAAACATAGGACTATGGCTGTACTTGTTACACATATTTAAATATGGACCAGATCCAAACTCCTTGCATTTTCCGATCACTGTGAATTGAAAATGCCCTATTTTGGAAAGAAGGCCTTTTTCAGGACAGACCTGGATTCTCTGGATCCATAATTTTGTCCTGTATCTAAAGGCAGAGTGTTTTAGGAAGCAAAAGAACTTTGTTGTGTTATGAAAGTGAAAGACGTGTATTCAAAGGACAGTAAAGGTGTGCCAAGCAATTGCACTGTATCCATAGCTAAACACAAATGGAAATATAATCTGCTTACAAAATATTTCCAATAGGCAAAGGTCATGTCCAGGGGGCTCAATGACCTTTTTAAGGCTCCTGCATTAGAATAAGTAATCCTTTCATGTATATGTTTTACTACATTCATTGGGGTCTACCCTGACCCCACCCAAGTCTCTCCCTAAATCCACCTAAGACTGGCGCATTTCCACTGGTGATTGGACCAAAATGTAATTTTTAATAACAAAAACATTTAATGCCTACCTCAATATATCCTCCTGTATTGTGCATGGTGTATTCACCATGAATGAAATGGGATTTTGGCCTATCTATAGATTTTTCCATTGTGCAAATACTGTACTTAGTACAGGGACAATTACTCATAAAATACTGCCCAGTGAACATAGTTAAAGCTGGTCCTTACTCAGGAAATGATGGAAGGCTGACTACTGGGTCCATAATCATGTTGTACTATTAGAAGATTTGACCAGTCTAGTTATTGGTTCTGCAGAACCTGTAAGAACTGGCTGAATCCCACAACTGATCCAGAGATACTATTGTGTTAATCTTTGGATTGCAAATAACCTGCTCAAAATTTGAAGCCATATGTATGGCACTTACATTGCATGCATATTTGTATGCGCCTGTGGATCAGCACCCTAGTTTCTATGGAAATATGATGGAACAATAATATTAAAACAACACCAGGAAATCCCTTGGCTGAAGAATGAAAAGGATGCACTAGGATTAACTTTACGGAAGTTTGTTTCATTAGTTTAGCTTAATTTAAGTTTTCTCTGCAGATTTTTGGTAAAGGAATTTTCAGTTATTTTGCAATAACTGAAAACAGCCACACTTTGGGACTGTACATTCACTTACTATGGACCAGATCCAGAGTTTACGTACTATTGACTTACTCACGTGGTACTCACAACTGGACAAAACCATGTTGAATTGCATGGGAGGTAAAATGAATGTTATTGTTTTGTATTTTGCACACAGATACTGACCAGCGTTACTGTTACACTATTATTAGACTTGGGCTGGAAACATCATCTCTTAACTATAATACTATTTGCAACTAATGAAATTTAACTCCCCTGCAATTCAACATGGTTTTACCCACTCGTGAGTATGCCAATAGTGCATAAAGTCTGTATCTGGTCTCATGTTGTTAAATTGTATAACTGGGTCCAACAGATCAGTGTAAATAGGTTTAAATTGTGGAAGGGGTGGGAAATATGGTAATCGTACAGTAAGAGCTCAGTTTAGCCCTAACAGCAATCCTTCTGCAATATCGCCATTTTAAGTGATGAGGATCCTGCAGAAAAGTGCAACTGGAGAGAAAGTTCTATTTTGAATGACAGGCACCCCCTCCATTCAGCTGGACAGGATGCCAGCATTCATAAAAAATTTCCTCTCCTGTTGGAGAGAGAAAGAGCCAGGTGAGGAGGGGGGAACATCTGACGACCTCTCCTTTGCCTGCCATGGCTACCCCATTAATTGCTGGCCACCTTCACTAGAACGATATCATTCTAGTGAATAGTGCCAAAGACGGCAATTTTACAAAGTTGAAAATTGGCCCGTTTATCGGCACTGATTTCAACTATAGTGGTAACGTTATAGTGGATGCCCAGCTTTACTCACAAGGGCTGGAACCAGAGATATGAGGTTCTTCCATTATCTTTCTGAATGAATGTTTCTTTCCCACCTTTTAGGATAAATTTAAGTACGTGGCTCGAAGTGGAGGTGTACCGTCATTTATCCCAATTTATCTCCATTCACTTTTATAAGTTTCTATGTTTCCATATCGCCACTTTTAAATGTCCATACAACCACTTCTACATTTCCACTTTTTGACCACTGTTTAAATATATTTCAAAACTGAATTGAGGCTCAAATCAGGTCAGTATAGTTTTAAATAAACAGCAATACAGATTAGATGGGCCATGTGGCTCATATCTGACATCTTGTTTCTATGTTTTGACCACATGATTTGTTTGCAATCCCAGGTGGGCATGACTTGTTAGTACAATGACCAGTTAAGAAGTCCCCTCTCGATGCAACTCTATCTTTCTGGTGTCAGAAAATGTAATAGGTTTACAAAAATGTGCAACCTTGGCTTTTGCTTCTTTTGCAGATTCCCCTGCATCTGCTTCTCTAAAACCTAATCACTGGTCAATATGGTCTCTGGATTCAGCCCTGGAATAAATAATTAATTCACAAGACATTCTTTGTACATATTTTTAAGTGTTATTCAATTTTGAAATTAAACTTTAACAGTGACCTTATTGTTTTTCAAACATTTTATGTGCTAGTTTTTTTCTTAGTTGTTATTAATAGCTCTTCCTGCATATATAGATGTTTTTAATTGAGGAAAAGAAATATGCTGAGGTGGAATTTTCCACAGGGGGAAAAAAAATGCTAATTCACGTAGCTGCTTTATTTATCCTCTGTGTAACAATCTAACTCTGGAGACCAAAAAAAAAATCAACACAATAAAAGCTTGGTAATGAAATTTGGCTTGCATTAAAATTCCATGCAAAAAATAAAATAAAATCCAAACTTTTTTCTTACATGTATTATATTAAGCTCTTTCAATATTTCACCATCTATATTTAGAATATTTGCCCATGATACTTAATATTTGCCCATGATAATACAGTGTTTAACTTTTTACCTGGAATTTTTAACACTTTGTGGACCAAAGACATCCCCGTGATCTCAAGTCACCCAAGTGTTTCTGCAAAATTCCATACTGGAATCGGTTAACGTGCCCTGAACATTAATTAGCAAAAAAATATATCAAAGATTTAAGTCTGCAGAGAAAACCCTGAGGGAACAATCATGTCTCTGACTGCCGTGCACCGCAGACGAATGTTTCTGGGGCTGATTGATTAATGAGAGCGAGGGGTGGAGGTGTGAATTTGTTTTGGATTCCAGTGGGTTTGAAGAAGGCTTGGCACGGTTAAAGTGTTTCATCAGCTCAGATCTTAGGAGGCATTTTTAGATGATGACCACCTACAGGTACCCTTTCAGTGAGGTGGGTCCAGCCTAAAGAGGAAACATTTTGGATTGGGGGTTTGTTTTAGCCAAGGTTGCTAAATGTAGTACAGGATTAAGAAAAATACCACTATCGTTCAAATAAACAAAATAACGTTTCCGTTGTAAATTGGGAGGAAAAAACATTTATTTAGAATTTTTTTCTAAAGTGGATTCAAGAAGGAAAAGCTTCATTATATTAAAAGTATAGGAATGGAGTATGATACAGTTGAATACAGTTAAATCATATTTTTATATGTAGTATGTGTTGTAGATGCACATATTAGCCACCTATCTGCATAAAGCGCTAGTCCTGCAGGATTTAGTTTGCCACTGCGACAGCCCTGGGTTGTTGCAGACAACGGACCCACAATGCAGGATCAGCGCCAACAACAAGAGTTTGACAAATACTGCAGTGCTGACAGGTTTTCGGAATCCTTTCCTTTTCTCAATTGTTCCCCTAACCCCAACCTTTCCCTCCCTACTGCCTTATGTTCCCTCCCCACTGCCTACACCTAACCTTCCTCTCTCCACTGCCACCCCTAACCTTCCCCACCCCGCTGCCTAGCTTTAACTTTCCCTTCCCCAATTCCTAACCCCCAACCTTCCCCTCCCACTGCAACGTATCACTTAAAAGAAATCTCTATGGTGGTGAATGCCAATTCCTATACAGGAAAAATGTTTGCAGTAACACTCAGTCATGCAATCATGTTAAGTAAATGTCCATAGAACCTGGCTCCAAATCTGAAATGTTTCCTATTCGATCATATTGTTTCTTGTTCAATACTAAAATAGTAAAAAAAAAACATCAGCCAAAGACAACACATTGTATTTTTGTAAATGCATTACCAGAAGCTATATCATGAGCCTCCAAGGAGATGTAGCAATCAGTTTCTTCATAGTTCTAATTCCAGTTGTGAGCTGCTGGTTTCTTTGTTTTTAAGTATTCAGCTAATTTTGTTATCCACAGGCTCTGAGAACATGAACCTACCAAAGTAACACACTACGATGACTGGCAAACACTATACAAGGCTGACCCACATCTATTATAGACACACTAGCCAACAGAATAAGAATAGAAGTTCCTAGGGGGCGTATCTAGTGGGTAGTGTGTGTGTTACTCCACCCAGTGGATGTGTCTAAGTCTACTCAAATGGTATATGATGTAGAGCACTATTAGCTAATTAGCTAATAATGATTAGCTGTGAACTTTAGCTGAATATAGCGCAGCTAAAATATTAATATATACACAATATAAATGAGGTAACGGACTATGATTGACACAATCACTCGGTAGCATCAACTCCCAAGTTGAAGCTTAATGCAAAATGTACATTGAGGTGGGGTTTTTCCCTAAAGTGCACTTTGGTAACCTTTACTGCATTGATATTTGGCATGAACCCAATATATCTCTTTATTATTGACCACACAGTGGAACATAATTATATATTTTTTCATATAACACGGACTACTGCACCTAGGACGCCAAACAGTCACACTAACTTTCAGTGGTAGTAACACCATATATCTTTTTACACATAAGACTAGTAATGGGGCACATTAGAATAGGGAGGGAGAGGTATACCCCTTTTGTAAGGGCAAACGATTTCCCTTAGGCACCATAAGGGACAGATTTAATTACAGAACAATAGGTAGAGTTTGTTCATTTTCTATACTTACTCAGTGGAGGTCTATTTATGAACAATTACTGTATATCATTTACATCATCATTTACATTAATTACTGTGCTATTACAGTCTACTACTTAGATTACTTTTGGTTTGCATATATATCATTGACTGTATATATATATATATATATATATATATATATATATATATATATATATATTAGGCCTGTATATGACCCCGCTATATAATATATGCAGCCCTATTATAGAAGCCGCTTAATGAGTATGATTACATTCAATTCAATTATACTCATATACTCTATTAAGGATAAATAATAAACTCTTTCTTAATTTTTATTAAATGAAAGCCAATAATAGGGTTATGTATGTCCCCTAACTTACTTTGTTTCTTTTGTTCTTTTAAACACTGGTTACAGTGTGGTCTTTGAGTCATTATAAATTGAATGAGAGAAAAAAAAAAAAGAAAATACAAAAAATATAATTTGCTGTATAATTTTGTTTTTATTTTTTACAGTGGAAAATATTGCTCTTCACATATTGAACTACACACAACAGGGAGTGTACAGTAAGTTATATTTACTTTAGTAGAAATTACAAGTCAGTGGTCTGGGTATAATTGGTTGTCGTAGAAACATGAATACAAAAAACATACTTATAACATTTTTGTGAATTCATATTAAACAATGAGATCACACAACCTGGGACTAACAACACTGGTTCCTGCATGTACAATTACCATACCTCCCCCTCCCATACCTCCCCCTACCATAAGTACTTGATGGACACAGACAAATAGTATTCCAGCACAAAGGACCCATATCTGTCATGTAACAATTCAGTCATCATCCATTCACAGGGATCTGTAAACCAACATAAGTGATCTGATCCAGTAATAGTAATAATGAAGTAAATAATGAAGGGGATATACCAAAAATATCTTGTTTGTATTAATCTCCTTTTGTCACAGACAGTGGATAAAGTGTAAATTTAGGAGTGGTAGAATATGTAGAGATCTTATGGGTACATGCAGAGATGTGTGGTGAAGTATGGGGGTGTGAAATCTTCCATGGATGCATGGTGATATGCAGGGGTCATTGAGGATATATTGGTATTGTGATTCCGGTGCCATTTCAGTATGTATGTATGTATGACATAGCAGCAAACTTATCACACAGCATTGTGGTACAACTAAACTCAGCCACAAAATAAAACAGGACTTATGTCTGTCCGGCCCTCCTAAACATGCGCTACTCCTGTCTAAAGCAGGGTACACATCAGCCCCATATTCACCTTTAGTAAGTGATCAGCTGATTAATATATTTCTATTATCTGCCATGGGGAAGCTGTAAACAATCCCAGAAACCTTTGCTGCAGTATTATGCTGCAATGACATACTCACAGGTGGTGCCGGATCAAGGTGCAGTCTAATATCGGCAATCTTAAAGTTAATGACAGTGGGGGTGGAAGAAGGCACCAAAATACCCCCAAACGTTCAATTACTGCCGGGAGATACGTCAGCGTTTGGGTGATTGTATGGTGTCCCACCTGCATAGCAGTTTGTCCTGATATATGAACAAACTGGTAGGTTTTGAGAGTTTTTTTTTTTGGGGGGGGGGGGGTTTCCTAAAATTTTGCCCAATCACCACACATAAGTGGGGGGCTTTGGTGGCAACGGGCAGGGTTTGGGCAGAGTCTGGGTGGGACATGAACAGAGCTGGGTGGAGCCAGGGGTGTGACTTATTTGTCCCAACTCCTGCCCCATAATTGCTGTGAGGTATGTGGTATATATCCACTAACCCTGACCCACTGGACAGGGGAAGGCCTGTCGAACAAAACCCTGCGCCACAACCAAACCAATACCAATACTCCTTGGCTCACCACCACCACCACTGTGTTTCAATTGGCTATGTCTGATAGCTGCACTGCCTTCCATCCAGCATGGAACGCAGCAATACTGAGAAACAAAGAAAAGGGACGATGGTGAAGACCTTTCAAAAGCAGCACATGAGACGGGATCACTGCTACCACCACATATCTAGTACATGCATCCATGCGAACCCCGGTGTTTATATGACCTCAGGTTAAATTACTTAACCCTCGTGGCCCATTGAATCCTTAGCCTTGAACAGTGTCGGACTGGGGTACCTTGGGCCCACCAGATAAAATCATTCTTGGGGCCCGCCCTCAGTTATAAAAAAATAATGCTTCTCCAGTTCTCTGGTGGGCCAGTCCGACACTGGCCTTGAAGCCTAAGGAATGGACCACCATTCTCTATAAATACTCTAGGGATCCTCACCAGTTTTTGATAAAGGTGGACCTTTCCTGGAAGTATTTCCAAATACAAAACAAACATTCTGCCTGGAGTTCTAAAACATATACTGTATATACTCGAGTATAAGCCTAGTTTTTCAGTGCACCCCTCGGCTTATACTTGAGTCATAGTGCTGTATGATGTCAGTTATCCCAGTTTCTGGAGGTGTAATTAGGTGCCTCAGCTTATATGCAGGTCGGCTTATACTCAAGTATGCGCGGTATTTAAGACACCTTGGGGGAAATTTACTAAGGAGTGAGTTTAGCTGGGATTTGGTCTCAATGCTCATCTCCACACGTTGTCATTGATATAAAATATTGAGTTTGTGTGGTCATCTCGCCATGAGAAGAAGCCATTTGGCATCACGCTTTATGCCAGTTAAGGCAAGTTGTTCAGTGCTCGTTCTAGGTCAAATCAACACCTATTAAGTACCCACACACTTCCTGATTGCAGCCATAGAAAGTTTAGAAAAAAACCAGGAAAATATTAGTGTGGTAAAATTATTCACGTGAACAAGGTTAAATAGGTTTCTGGGCAGAATGATTTTATTTTTTAAAAAAGTATTATTATATTATTACATTTTATTATTATTAGATTTTATTATATAAAAGTAAATTATAAATTAATTTGGTTTTGGTGTTTATTTATTTTAATTAAAAAACAAACACATTTTTCAACTTTACAATGTTTGCATGCATGATGTGTGAGTTTATTTGTCATTTAGTGTAGTTTTTGTTGGCCTGTACTTATTTTCAATTACTTTACAAAGGCTTTTCCAGTAGGAGATAAGGAATGCAGGTTGATTTCGCATGGGAAAGGCACCTCTTTAAAATGTCGATTTCAGCTCATTGTCTCATTAAATTTGCATTGATTTGGAAGCTTGAAGCTTAGTAAATTTCAATATGGGCAAATTAACAACAAACTCAACGCTCCTCTCTGTGTCGGTCAGGTTAAAAAACAACATGGCGAGATTGAAATGGTGTGAAGGTGGAGTGTACCTATTTAGTGTGATTACACCTTCTTTACGCTTTGTAAATGTAAAAATAACCATCAGTCCATGAACTTCGAGCACCACAGCGCGATGGTTATCTCAACGCTTTCCCCCATCAGATAAATATACCTCCCTTCATATATTAAACCAGTGACCTGTGTAGAGACATGCATGGACATGTGGGCCTAAATTTACTAAGCAGGGAGATTGAAAAGTGGATATGTTGCCTATAGCAACCAATCAGATTTAAGCTCTCTGTTTAATTTAACATACTGGAAAATGTAAGCTTGAATCTGATTGGTTGCTATGGGCTTTCTCCACTTTTCAATCTCACTGCTTAGTAAATTAAGGTTGTGGTATGTAGTAATCTATAAGGATGTGTGGGGATTTGGAGAAATATTAAAGGACATAAAAGCAAAAGGGCCTGGCTGGCAAATTTTGGCCCGGGGGGCAAGCCCACAACAGTGACCTCAACAAGGAGGTGGCCTCAACAGGGAAGTGGGCCAAGTGGATGGTGCTTCAGCCCAGAGAAGAAATGCATCCCTGCCCCCCTGGCCCAGCCCTCTGCTGCGTATAGGTAGGTAGAGGTGTGTTGGTTAATGTAGAGATGTGCGGGGACATTTGAGACATGTGGTGGTGTGTAGTGATCTGTAGGGATGCGTGGGGATATATAGGGAATATTTTATAGATGAAGGCAGCATTCATTGAAAATTTCCATCAATGTCACAGCGACAAGTGACTCAGGTCCAGTCTCCTGAGAGTCGCCGCACTCTGAAGTCTAGCATGAAACATGATCCTAATGCACATTTACTAGTACAATGAACACACATTAAACAATGATTTCAGCAACGCTCCGAGACCCAAATGAGGGTTCAGGTTACTATAACGTAAGCACAAAATCTTCTTTCTAACTGATCTGCTTTACAATCACGTTGACACGCTTCTGTTTTATATCATGCGATGATTGAAATTTTCCTACTCATAATGATATTTGGATGTGTTGGCCAAAAGAAAATTTGATAAGTAAAAAGCTTAAGTGCTTTACTGTGCATCTAAATTTGTATCGCAGACCTGGGAAAGGGAGTAGGGGAGCAGCGCAGAAAAATGCATCACAGTCATTTTACAGCTGAGCTTTGACAGACGGAGGGTTTATGCAGAAACCAGAGGATTCCCTTCGAGGAGAAGCTGTGATTTGTGTGACATTTCCCCTTTGTTAATTACATATTCAAAGAAAAAATGCTTCATCCAGGAGGGACGCTCGCTGGTTGTAATACTTTCATGATAGATCATAGTTTAGATCATACTTTGCTATTCAGGCTGTTTAGCATATTTAACCCGGCGGCTAAGTGCTGACCTGGCATCCCCTACACCAGGAATCTAAATCGGGATTGACAGCCTAGTAATCATCCAGAGGGCTGCACATTACTATTTCACCTGGTCATTTCTTAGCCTTGCTCCTCCAAAGTCTATCTTTCACATTGTAATCATGTAAGAGGGGTCCTCTCCATCCTATCCTGCCTTTTATTAACTAATATTGATCACAATATTTATTTTAATAATTAAAAAATGATGGGAGGGAATAGTGCTAGTGTCAGATCATAGTGATGATGGAGGGAGTAGTGTTAGTGTCAGATCATAGTGATGATGGAGGGAGTAGTGTTAGTGTCAGATCATAGTGATGATGGAGGGAATAGTGCTAGTGTCAGATCATAGTGATGATGGAGGGAGTAGTGCTAGTGTCAGATCATAGTGATGATGGAGGGAGTAGT
>JABWIB010002058.1:68134-79007 GCA_016617825.1 Platyplectrum ornatum | reverse complement strand
ACTTGTGCTGGAAACATCATCTCTCACCTGTAATACTGATTGCAATTAATTCAATTTGCCTCCCCTGCAATTTAACATGGTTTTACCCACTCTTGAAAAAACCTTNCGATTGGAACAATTTATCTTATAGTGTGTGGCAGTGTCGGACTGGGGTACCTTGGACCCACCAGAGGAAATCATTCTTGGGGCCCGCCCTCAGTTATAAAGAAATAATGCTAGGTCCTGGGGCCCACCGGAGGATTCTCCTGTTCTCTGGTGGGCCAGTCCGACGCTGGTGTGTGGCCAGCTTAACGCTGGTCAGTATCTGTGTGCAATTATTTTACCTCCCCTGCAATTCAACATGGTTTTGCCCACTCCTAACTTTACACTTGTAAGTTCAATTACAGTGGCATTTCCATTTAAACAGTGCTGTCCTCATTATTAATAAGGATGTTCAACCATGTTAAAGTATTGTCACCCATTTGGACGTTTATGCAAGTGGAGTGGTATCCCCTCATGCATACTGGTAGCTATATCCTAGAGACACCATATCCTGTCCTTTCTCTTTACATTACTTTTCACATTAAGCTTACTGAACCTGTAATGTACCAAAATGTGCAGTTAACAAAGCAAACATTATTTTTCTGTATATTTAGTATATACTGTAGCCAGTGCCACACATGAATAAAATAATGAATAGAAACAGGTAGTACATAAGTAATCAGGTTACATGTCAAATTACAAACCAACATTTAGCCTACAGTAAATCTTTGTAAAATATTCTTACATTTCCAGAAATGTCCTTCAAATCAGTCATTCAAAGTTAAATTTAATAATCCTGTCTTAAAAGACTATTATATGTTGTAACACCAAATCATAGCTATTAATCCATTTGTAAATACAACGCTAATGAAACAAAGCAGTTTATGCTTTCAAACATTTGCTATGTTAAAACGATGTGTTTGTAATTATTGATTACATAATAAAAAATAGAAAATAATTAAAATATAAAATATAAATAATAAAATAATAGATATAAAACGTGTGTAATAAATCAGGAACATACATAAATGCTGCATACAGTATGCACATTGACATATTACTGATGAACTTACAGGTACATCATATTTTACTTGTTGTGTCTGGTTAGAATCAGTTTATATACTGTATTTACATAGATTTGCTATTTGCTAATATACATTAATTTGCTATTTTCACCTACATATGTTTTTAGAGCTGGTTCTTAAAGGATTCCTTGACATGCCCCTAGCATGCATAAACATTTGTCCAGTTATGCATCCTGAAACCTACCTTTAGTTCTCTTGTATGAAATTCATACAACAAGTCCTCAGCACCGGCTGCATTGTACAATTCAAACATATAATATTAACTGCAAGCTTACCCTACGACGACGTCAAGGGTAGGCAACCTGCGGCTCTCCAGATGTTGTCAAACTACAAGTTCCAGCATGCTTTGCCAGGTATCAACTGCTAAAGCAATTGTCAAAGCAACCATTAAAACAGTTAAAGCATGCTGGGATTTGTAGTTTGACAACATCTGGAGAGCCAAAGGTTGCCTACCGACCTTCGTGAAGTCAGCATGTTATCAGCCATATAGTAATTTACTATTGTGGAAACCTAGATTTAGATTTTTGTTAAACCTAATTCGTGTAGATTATGAAGTGGTTTAAGTTATGTTTTTTGTATTCCATAAGTGTAAGTGCTTTACATAACTTAAACTATATTTGATTTCAGCACCTGATGTCTGTGAAATCCCAGTCCGCATAGAAATTGCTTTCAATAACAGTTGCCAAATTATACATTTAAAATGTTTAAAATTCAGCAATTACTTTAAGTGCAGACTTACAGNCTGCAGCATGAATATAACAGTGGCTATAGTACAGATTTGTCAACATTTGGGAAATGTTTAAAAAAAACCTTAAAACCACTAGAATATAGTCGATAATATATAGATATATAAATGAAATACACTGTATAGCTTGTTACACGATTGTTCCAAAACATGACTTGGTGCATTGAGAAAGTGGAGCAAAGCAGGAAACTCCATGACAAGACATAATCAGGCTTCAAGTACAAATGATGTCTTTTAATGAAGATTGTGACATCAAGCCCTTGTGTCAGCCAATATGTGTTGTGTGTATCCTATAAATTCTGGGAGAACCAATTGTCTACCCTTTCCATTCCTGACCCCAGCCCAGGTCATCATGTAACATGTCACCTAAAAAGACTACACCCTAATACTCTGCTGACATAAGAACAACAAGCGATTTTCTCTTCTATGACATAAGAAAAGTGAACTCACATTATAGACGTTCAGGGCCGCTAACATTCTCATGAGCAGCTTTTCCAGCAGCGGGACATCTCTCTGATTGAATGGGCAGGACGCCTGACCTTGTGATTGAGAACATTAGTCCTGCTTTTCTATAATGTTCTGGTTTGTTATAACTTATCCCAGCTCCTGATTTCAGAATCCTACTACAACCATTTACAACATATAAAATACCCATTATTTAGCTTACCACGTGCACATTTTTTGTCTGTGACAAGAAATGATTTAAGGTTAAAATACATTTTATTTTATTTTATTATGTTAATGCAAAAATGTTAATATTTCAATCGGAGAAACCAATCCATGTATCCTTCTCCTGGTTCCCATGCCCCAGCATATTAACTAGCAATTCATATTGCTAGCAATTATAACCCAATAACCCCATCTTAAACTGTCTATACCATTAAATTGCTGCATTTCTGTGTAATAATTAAGCATAAAGTTATATTGGGCTAGTTCCAAACTTCCAGTTTTGATGCCTGTAAATCCCTGAGCAAATAATCCAGAGGGATCCAGAACTTGGTGGTGTCATGATTGTGACATAAGTTGGTCAGCCCAGTTCAAGGAAACAAAAGAACGTTTTTCTCTATACTNTTCTTTTAATACCTATAAACTTTCTGTATAGATTTTAAATATTAATTTTAATCGTCTAAAAAGGTCATATTTTCCTTTGCTGAAGAAATATTTGATCAACACATACAGGCAAGCTCTAACATGAAACCGTTTTTCTTTCCAACAGATAATAACGAATGAAGAAATGGTGACATAAGTGACTATATAACTGTTATCATTTTTAATGGAGTATTTTATACAATTCCGTACAAAGATTTTCTAACCATTTCAAACGTTTCTTCTGTATATTTCCCTTTGTTAAACATTTCANGCATGACTCATTAATCTACAATTCATAATATGACATGTGGGACAGAGGCATAAATTTCCTCCTTCTGTTTTATAAGCAAAATTCAAAAACTTCTAAATAACAGTAAATTACAGTGTTTCCAACCACACAAAAAAGACACATACACTACATGAAGGGCAAGGTTGCTCAAGAGATTACTAGAGAACAAAAAGCATCTATGAATTAGATTGAAGCAGAGCACTGTTGTTTACAGAAGAGAAACACAATGGATGAGGCAGGACAAGGGGATAGGTAGTCGCAGACTGATCATTGCATTTGTATGCAGGAAAGAGAAAGAAGAATTACTTGTATATAATGCAACACATTGGTTATTAATCCATGAATATTTTGGAAATGTGGTGAATGTGACTTCTGTGTAGTTATATGTCTAATTTCCATCTTGGTACAAGAAATGTGTGACCCTTGTCCTGATCATTCTGGAAATACAAGAAATGTTTGGGTGCTGGTACTATTTCTAGCAGTCACTAATAAATATGTAAATGAAGTCACTGTGCCTGGTCCAGAGCAGCAGAGAATATGAGCCATATAAAGGAGTGAGCACAGGAGGATGGGACACTGCTGCCCATCCACCTGCCTATNCATCCAACTGCTGTGTGCTACAGCAGGGGAAGGCAACGTGCGGCTGTTGTGGTGTTGTCAAATTACACATCCTAGTATGCTTTAACTCCATAGACATAGTTGATATCTGACAAAGCATGTACGACAACATCTGGAGAGCCACACTGTGCTAGAGGATCACGGTCACAATTTTTAAATAAGAAAAGGGGAGTTCTCATTTAAATAAACTTAGCAGCAGTGTAAACAGTCTGCACTTCTGTCATATGCGTACACCATCTCAGGGAATGTGTAAATTATAATTGACGGTCATTTTCCACAGGGAAACAACCATTTTTATGAGGAAAAAATATAATAAAAATTGCTATAGTTTAATAAATTATATGTATTAAATAATGATGTAATAATTTAATAAATTGCAATAAAAACATTTAAATGGGTTTTGAAATACTGCAAATACAGTCATATACATACATAGAAAACTGCAGATACTGCAGTTGTAGAAGCTACATGCTTTGCACATAGTCCTTTTTCTATATGTCTTATATAAGGGTGCGTGTTTAAGCAAGAACTTACAAATCTGGATTAGGTTTCATTTTGTCTACATGTGTAATAAACGTTATATTTATAAATCAAATGTCATTAAATCCACATAAATATGTGCAACAATCAAACGTCTAAAGCCCTGTGTAGAGTGAATATAAGTACATTTTTTGCAAGCTCTATTACAATGATACATGTTAATGCTTTTGGTTGTTAGATCAATACAATAACACCGGATCTAAGTGTATCTACTGTACATATGACTTTCTGTAACGCAACTGCTTGAAGATGAGTTTTGATAACCATGACTCTTAATTTGCATTTCACTCACAGGCAAAAAAGAGGACATTCGCCCTTTGCAGCTGACATCAGCAGCTTTTGTGTTAGAGACTTTAAAGTCAGATTTTCCCTAAAACCAGTAGTCATGCTCATACTCAAATATGTATATCAAAGTCACTGTACAAATGAATTGCAATAAAGTCAATAAATTTATGTTAGTCTTACTGAATCAGCAAGAACAACCTGAGAGTTTTCTATTTAAGTTTCTCCTCCAGGCATCAGACTTCCAGTATATCTTCACATTAATTTTCTTTCCTATTCCTATTAGCTGCTTTGTAATGTATAGTACGGCTTTCCAGGCTTGACAGGTTTAAACTGTTCCACTTGAAGCTTGTATTTTATCCCAGTTGCTTTATTTGTCATTTGTTTGACTGCAATTGCTTTGAAAAACTGACACACTTGTTGGTAAAATGGGCATTATGGGAACATGTCTGCCGGGAATTTATGATGAAATGTGAGAGATTTCCATACAGTTTCTTGTAAAAACCTCAAAATTTAAATAATAAATGATGTGACTATTTTTGACACTATTCCAGAGTATAAATGTTTCTGTCAATCAGTGGCGCATTGAGGGAAATGCATCATTAATAAAAAATATATATTATGTTCTAGACACAGAGCTGTAATTAGAAAGTACCTAATGTATTTATTTATTTTTTTTACACTTTAATTCATTCATAAAAGCCAGCAGTATCTGAAAGCGGTGATGGCTGCGCATATATTAGTAGAGTCTTATAGAGCATCTGGAGCCTCTGCGCTTTTCAGCATATAGCCTGCCCCTCTCCCTGCACTCGAATCAGATCTGCACATGCTGTGGTCACCAGAAATCCTCAATCAGGTCCCAAATTCTTCCCAATATAATAACAGTGAATCTTTATTCACTAAATCAATATTACACTCCATCACTTCTCTGTCAAAATTCTCAACAAATGAAGTTCACAAGAAAGTGTCAGTTTATCAATGCAGGGGCCATTGTGTGTGACAGCCTCTCCCTTTGTTATATCAGAGAAATAATATTGTCACTTTGGAAATTGTAGTTAGGTGCAGTCTTTTACCAAAAATGTATATTTAATTAGTATGACACTCGTTTAAAATGATGCTTGTCTATATTGCATTGGATCTGCTGCAGCCATCCATTCAGCTGATCATCCACTGCTAGGCTTTCTCCCAGCCGCAGATGATCTTCTACTTTGTTGTTGCCTACACAACTGTTTATTTCATTCTCCAATGTTCTTTATTATTTTCTATTTCAGCAACTATTTCTTCATAGGTTTTTCTTTAATTTTCCTCTCTATCAGAATAGCTCTACCTATCTCTACAGGGTGCATTAATGGAGGCACTTGTTGGTGAGACTGACAAATTACATATTGAAGTCTGTTTGAAGTGGAGACATACATGTTCATTCTACAGGACTAAAGATCATTAGGCATACATGCTGTGCATCCAAGTATATGTTTTAGGACTGCAAAATGCTGGGTATATTTTCTGTTCTCTAGAGCAATGATGTACAACTTACCCATTATAGAATCAGGTTAAGTACCACTGACCAATTGTATTCTGCCCCCATTACCTTCTCCTCAATTCTTTTCTTGACCAACATCCTTCCCTCTACACTACTACTGCTAATTCATTCTTTTACATATTCATAGACCCACACTCCCTCCCTCTTGTATATTTCCATATTTACAAAATATCTTATCATTAGCTACCAACATCACACACACACACACACACACACACACACACACACACACACACACACACATACATATATATGTGTGTGTGTATATACTTTGACAAGTAATTTAGTATTACAGTGTAACTTGCATGACTCTATGGACTGTACAAAGAAGTGTTCTACTATACATGCAAACCCCAGCTTCTCCATTATGTAATACATTGCTGTTTATGCCTTTTAAAGGATGTGCGCAGGCATACAAAGGGAGCTTTAGTAATACAAAGTAAGTGATGCACATGTCAGTTCAATAAATAAACATCTTTAAAAAATATTTACTCCTTTGTGGGATTTCTTTTGCCAGAGTTGTTACTCATCTGACGTATTTTGTTTGATTTATTTAAGCATTATGTATTTCTTCCAATTAACAATACAACATCCTGTATAAATACAAACTAATATTGTAACAAATACTCATTTTCCTGGTATAAAGTTTTACTCATTTTATGGTAAAAATGTTTTAAATGTCAATGTGCTGTCCATAATATCCAATATTCATTCACAGGATGTTTACTTTTTCAATGACAGTGTCTTGTGGTTTGTGCCATCATTAAGTCTAGAATAATCCTTATTTCTTGAAGTACATAAATTGTTTCTAGTAAATGGGATGGTCATACCCATGAGAGCTAAGGGGTGAATTAAACTAAAAGAAGGGATTAAGCACATGTCACACTAGAATAAAATATTGTAGTCCCTGCTAAAGACAATTATGCTGAGTTACATATAAAAGAAGATTGAATAAACTTCTATACAGTGAATAATGTACAGGTCAACAGATGGGTAAAATGCACTGCTGGTGGTAATATATTGCATATTGCATAAGTATGAGGGAATGATACTTTGCCTATACATTAGAGCTAGTTGCAATATACTTTGTGAACATTGAATGTCATTGTTACTGAAATGCTATAAATTATTGCAATAGCTGATATGTTTAGGAAGGATGTATGTTATATTTCCTAAAACAGTTTCACCTGCTCAGACCATAACTTTGCTTGGGGAAGCTAATGTCTCTGAAGTCAGCTGAGAAAGAACAGACATTGACGTCAGTGAACCCTTTGCCAATGTAGTAAAGACAAAAACTCCTTTAACACTGTTCTTTTGTCTTTACATTATAAATTATTTTTTATTGCAATATATTGTTTTGCCAACACACCTTTTTTATACATCGATTTTTATATTTTTGCTAAAAAGGTGAAAGGTAATCTTAGTATTTTATTTTTAAAATGATGACTTAAATATGAATCTGTAATATATGATATATATATATATATATATATATATATTATACAGATTTTCATTAGTGCACAGAAAAAGACATTTATGACAATGCTAATAATATAGAGCCAGATGTGCAAATTCAAATGAATCAGAGTGATGGGGAAATTCTGGTCAGTGGGTGGTGGTGCCATGCATTTGATAAGGTTTCTTTGACAGCCAGCCAATCACATAAGCTACCCAGCCTTACTACTGAAATTGTAGACAGTGTCAATCAGCTAAAATGGNCCCTCATCCATCAATCTCTGCAACTCTTCAGTCTAGATTATTAGTCCAAGCAGGAAAGGTGAGTGATGCTGTGACCAATATTCTCTCTAATACCAGGCAATATTCAACACAGGCAATTTGCTGTGGCTCAGAATTTCCCAAAGCAATAACCTAGTTCACACTGCAGATTCTATCGGGGAATTTGACATTTTATTTAAATATGCGGATCAACACCATTCACCATTCACTTGAAATAGTATACCTGACTTGTCCAATTGATGCCTTTTAACCTGCCCAGGTGGAAAAACCCGGGTAGGGCCCGTTCACACTGCCAGATACCTGGGTCCAAGCCATACTTTTTTGCTTAGTTTGTGAAGAAGGAAAAACACAACCAAGTAGTTCAAAATGAGACTGAACAAAATACCCGGGCAGAACTGCATTGGTATTTCATGTCATTATGAACGTATAAATAAATGGCTAGTTTTAAGTGTAAAATACTTCATACTATCATAAATCTTGGTAATCCACCAAATAAAGGTCTGCAAATATTAATCACAAATAAGTAAGCAGAAAAGTCCAAATCTGCAAAACTTAAACTTGCAAGCGATACACTCACATTCAGGCAAATATAAACTTGCAAGAACCATCACAATAAAATGCTCCTTCCAGAAGACCTCGGAAATGAAGCATATAATAAGATCGTTTTACTTATTAACAGCTCTTCAGGTAGATTTTAATTAATGAGGAAAAGAAAGCAAAACACTGTTCATGTTTCAAGGATCTGACTAACTGCTAGAGTATGCACATTATCTTATCTGCTGTGTTAACCCTTTGAATATACAAGTGGTTTGTTACTCAGAGCCAAAACTGTTCATAAATATGTTAACATGTCAATTAAATGTACTTAAAGATTAAAGCAGTATAATTAAATCCAGTAATGAAGTTATCATTTATTTATGTGTCAGGGGGAGGCATATATAGCCTGACCCTTAACCCCCAAAAATGTCTAATCTACTTAATTAAATATTTACTTATTTGAGTATTCAGAGGTTTTTAAAACCACTGCCGGTCATATTTATAAAAAGGAATAGTTACTACAGTATGTGGGATCTAGAAAGAGTCAATGGACCTGACCTAGTTTTTACACAGTGTGGACTCCATCCAGAGCTGAGAACTGTGTATGTGTTGAAAGGCAGAATAGCTGTGGAATATGCCTACTCTGCTCTGGAATTGATGTTTCTGATATAAACAGCATTTCAAATGGTTAAAAAAAATGTAAACATCTAAAAAAAAATCTATTTAAATACATATAATTCTTTTTAGGGCTGTAGGCCTGTGTATCACCTATGTAAAGGGTTTTTACTGGATAAAAATCTCCACTGTCAGTGGAACATGGCTGATAAATTACTCACTTTCCCACTTTAATATAGCACCACACATAGGTGACCAAAGCTAGATCAGCCAATTTGAGTTCACGTTTTATCTTAGTTTTTTTGTGCCCATACACAATGCTTGTGGCACTTATACCTAAAAAAAAACAGGTAAGAAAAACTTTGGATGAGCTCCATGACCATCATTTTTTTCTTCCAAATTATTTAATTTTTGCTCATAAGTATTTTCAAATTATGAGCCACCTTCTTAACTTTATTTTGCCAAGCTAGCACCTTTTGTTAAATGCCATTGCCATTCCTTTCATAGTACATACACGATTACATAGTACATACGAACGAAGTTCTCAATTTCTGCTCAAAGAACCCTCTAAGCCCAACATGTGTTGTGTAACTGAACCATTTTTGCCTATAGCCATATGAAACACCAATGCAACTTAATGGATAACATGCATTTCATTTAAAAGTAGTATAACAAATAAACTAGTATAAGAATATGTAAAAATGCTGATAAAGATAGGAAGTTCTTTGAATAAAATCAATTAAGACAATGAACAGGACAGTAAAATGGCTTATTTGGCTCACTGCACTGAGAACTGTAGTTAAAATGCCTTTATTACTATTATTATTTATTATTATTTCTGGATATCCTTCTGAATAACATTTACTATGGAAAGTAAACATTGAAGTAGCCAATATTTAATGACTTCTACAGTACTAAAACTAGATAAGAAAAAGTAAATTGATTTATAAATTCCATGTACTCATGTAAGTCATGTTATGTCCTACATTTATTCTTCCTTAATGTATGATACACTGGGTCACTGAATCACCAGCTATACGGTATATCAATAACCTTTGCAATGTTAGATACAACATTTGACCATGAATGATTTGCTGTTACAAGTAGAGATCAGGGCCTAAATTTACTAAGCAGGGAGATTGAAAAGTGGGGATGTTGCCCATAGCAACCATTCAGATTCAAGCTCTCAGTTTCATTTTACATACTGGAGAATTGGAGGATGTGAGCTCAAATCTGATTGGTTGCTATGGGCAACACCCCCACTCAATCTCCCTGAGTAATACATTTAGGCCCAGGACTGTGTCTAACTGTTTCCTAGACACCTAAGTCTCTCATGCTCTTACAGTTTCCACTTGGAATTTGCTTCCATTAATATCTTGCATCAATGTATTGATTTTTTAGGAAAGATCACACCCAATCTTCCCATCTATAGCTTGTGTTTTAAGACCATTATCTTTGTTCACAACCTCATTTAATTTTTGAAGTATTATGTAATAAAAACAACAACATGCCATTAAAAAATCAGGTGTAAATAAATTTTGAAGCATAGAAGTAAATAACAATATCAGAGTAAATAAAAATATTAGAATAACAATATCAGAGTAAATAAAAATATTAGAATAAATAACAATATCAGAGTAAATAACAATATCAGAGTAAATAACAATATCAGAGTAAATAACAATATCAGAGTAAACAGAGAAACAGAAGTATAAATATTTGTTCTAGTAAAGCGTATAACAAAAAATTATTTAAATTGTACATAAGGGGGGAAT
>JABWIB010002058.1:48070-59814 GCA_016617825.1 Platyplectrum ornatum | reverse complement strand
CATGTAAATATGTGTGTGCATGTGAATATGTGTCTGTATGTGTGTGCATGTGAATATGTGTGTGTGTGTATATATATATATATATATATATATGTGCGTATGTATGTGTGTATATATATGTGTGTGCGTATATGTATGCGTGTACATACATATGTAGGTATATACTGTGTAAAATTAATTGTTAATTGTTCTAAAAAAAAATTCTAAGGGACATTCCTTTTATATGTATAGAACATAGGTTGAACTGAATGTACAGTTCCTTTTTCTGTTTTATACTTCACAATTTTAAGTTCTGTATTTACCATTGCAACCTTGCCGCACCATTTCAGAGACATGCATGTATCTGTGCCAGGAATCTATATAGTATTAATCACCGGAATCCTCTCAGATAGGCTGGATGACATACCAGGGCCTGCCAGCTTGTTTTCTAAAAGTTATTTCACTGCTATGCTGCTGTACATTAAACATTTACACGGTCATTGGGTATGAGTGTTAAATTATTCAAAGCATTTTCTAAGCTTTTCCACAGGAGTAATGGAGCAAATGGTGTAGGCTGTGAAATGGTTCTATTTAAAGTAGTACTGACAGAGAGAAATCTTTAGCATGAAGGTTGAGCCTAAATCAAGCTTCATACATTTTACAAATTAGTCATGGAGAATTTCATGTATAATCTCTTAGCAAAAAGTCATTTGCCTTTATCTCAATTCCTTTCCCAACCACACTGTAATCCTAAATTCTAACCACACCAATCATAATATGTAACCTTGAATATGAATGATATTTATATTGCATCTTAAATAACACACAATTAAATTGTATATATATATATATATATATATATATACAGATTTTAGATATTAGTTTATAAGCTAATATAGAGTATTTTTCAAAGACTCAAAAAAGTTTCTTAGCACTCTTAAAAATGTAAATTACCTAAAACCAGACTGCACCGATCAATGGCACCTACTGGTGGACTTTAGGAGAAACATATCTCTTTCTATCTCTTTCTATCTACTGACCCTAATGCCTAAGATGTCCATATACAATTGATTGCTGAGATTGTTGGATGGCCCCTACAGCAAACACGATTGGTGTTACCTTAGACACCATGCCAAACCAACTAGATACACNAGAGTCAAGTAAGTCATAAGCGGCAGCTGATCATGTCAGACAGACCAGGTGCATGACTTATATCCCTTAGATGCCAGTGTACATATACAGTAGCCCATGGTAAGGTTTGGCTATATTATACCGGTATATATCATGCATTCAGTGCTTCATTATGGAGGTACCCAGTGTAGTAGCCTGTGATAAGAACAGTCCATCCACTTTTGGGTAGGGATGCATATTGATGCATATATATTGATTTATTTATCTATCTCACATCCTGTGTTTACAGCACATTTAGGGGATCGCATTTGATCCTTGTTTCTTTTGTGTGTTTATCAAGTTTTCAAGTTATTTTAGTGTGAAGTGACAATGTCTTTACAGTGACACAGATAAATGTCCAAACTAAGAAACGAGATTAACGATTTGTATTTGATGACCTGAAAAGCAGTGAGCTTGAGAAACATTCCAGCAAAATGTGGAATCTTTGCATTTATCATACTTGTCACAAGCAGTCAAATACTCAGCACATTTCACGTTCAAAGCATTTGTCAGCACTTTCAAATTTGGAATTTAATGGCTTATTTTGATGGAACCATTTTAAAGTGGGACAGTGCTGACAAAACTAGTAGCGTTTCCCACTTTCCTGGATTGAAAAGAAACATAATACATAGCTTTTATGGAAAATAATTGTGGATTTTTGTATATTAATATGACCTAGACCTCCAGTATAACATACAAAGCAAAGTGGCAGAACAGGGTATTGCTGAGTGCTGTACTTCTGGAATTTTAACAGAGGTTTAATATGAATTGAAGAAATGAAATTTCTAGATGTGTTTAGAGTTTTGTTTAATTAGGTTATTAGTGACTTAGTGACACCATTGCTTTAGGTTAATAAACAAATTTGTGCTTCACAGTAATGGGAGCAGATTTTTCTGATTGTATTGCAAATGTTCCATGTCATGAACTACATGTATATTGATGCAAGTATGACTTCTCATGAAGCTCTAAATTGAATTGTGTAGAACATGCGCCTGAGGCAGATATAATTACATTACTGCTGCATTATGTGTATTTGATGTGGTGTGAGGACATTCTGGACAATCATTTTAATTGCAATGTATTTTAAAGTAAAGTAAAAGCCAGTAAATGCATGAAACTATTCTATCATGTGCAAGCACTGTAAAAGCATTGAAATAATCACACAAACATCTTTCTCCTGCTACCAGGTTAAAAGGTAACTGTTAAGCGTACATGCAATTCAAATGCTCCATACATTAATACATATTTGTACTGCCATGTTATGAATAGGATATTAGTAAGCAAGAAATGTTTTGCATACTGGATTAAGATATGTGAAATGAAAATGAGCTATATCCTGATAAGCTATATCCTGTAACCTGATGGCGCCAGCAACGCCTAGTGTAAATGAGTTACATACGGTGGCACGTACGGCCAGCCATTCAACAAGAAGATGTATTCAGAGGTGCTTTGTGTGCTGTCTCCACATGGGATTTAATGGCGGAAGTGGAAATTTAAAAGCAACCAATCAGATCCGAGCTCACATTCTCCTTTATGTAAAATGAAACTGAGAGCTTGAATCTAATTTGTTGCTATGGGCAACATCCCCACTTTTCATTCATTCTCCATGCAATCTCCCTGCTTAGTAAATGAAGGCCTTTGTGTTACTATGTCTATACAATGCACTGTTCTAATCCTTCCCCACTGTACAAATCCCTGAATGTATATCATGTCCACTGTGTTTTAGAAACATACAAATGAAACAAGACAGAATACAGAATTGATTTTAAACAGGGAATGTGAGTAGTTCATTTAGTATTCATGTAAATGGTTAGCCACAAGCTGTTACAATGTGATTAAAATGTGTCCAATAAAAAGGATGCGTCCATTTAAAAAGAAGCAAAAAAAATGGTTCTATTAAACAACAACAACAGTTATATGAAAAGGCAATATGTATAAATATGAAATATCAAGTACCACTGCAAACATGGATTCAACTTTTATAATATATCTTTTAAAAAGATCATATGGGATAAATAACATCTCTGTATATACTGTTTTGTCATTCAAAAAGCTGTACACACTTCAAGTAATGCATGATTGCAGAACACAATACATCCCACTGCATGTTCAGCAGATTTCAATATGATATTTAAGGTCTGAATAGATCCAGACCAAGGCAAAGGCCATATAGGCAAACACATTTACCTACCCAAAATTTCACAAGTAGGGTTACAGGAAAAAGCTTGTCAAGGGCACTAAAATAGAAAACTCCAGCTCTAGGCATGATACAATATTGAACAATACATACCGCTGTACACAACATTTTCACAGTGTATACAGCACAATTGAAACTAAAACAATCATCAGAATATCTGATGATTCCTTTTATCAGTCTATACATCAGGGCTCGAAGAGTGAGGGTATACGGGGGTATGCCATACTGGCACTTCCCCCACTAATGTAATGGAAAAATTTTAAATCTCCATTGACTTCCATTATTTTTTTGTGTTTCTATATCGGCGCTTCTGAATGTCCATACCACCCCTTCTAAATTTCCACTTCGACCACTGATATACATTTTAAATGTCACTATATGTTTGCATCTGGATTCATAATTATCACATTAAACACATTAAAACTATACACCAGTATAGTTTTATTGACAACAGACTGAACATTTGATGTAATAAACCATTAGGTTCTTGGATTAAACTGTTGCATGTGGCCTGTTCTGATTGATTATGGAGAGTTTTTGATCACTTATCTCGCTATTATAGAGCCGGTCTGTGTTTTGTAGCTACTTATTGCTACAATATAATGAGACATAATTGCATATCTATCCATGTAATCTGAACTTGTAATGTTTGCAGTGATACAAACAATACAGTTTTTTGGGGCCATAGGGCATATAGATATATTGATCCCAGGACACATACTGTTAACATTGCAGAAGAAAAATAAATGTTTTGCTTGATGCCTAGAATACATTAAGTTAGACCAGGGGCTCCCCCCCTATTGGGGAGTCTGTGTATAATAGCACAACTGTCAGTCAAGTACAGCAATTCATAACATTGAACAGCGTGGAACTGATGTAAATGACGCTACATGGATGGACAGTTGTCAGAGGCTTTTACTGAAAATCTGGATGCTGGGTGGTGCTCACAGGATAAATTCAGACAATGCCAGCAACATAAAGAAAGAAAACCAAGGAACCAGCAAGATATAGTGATGGTGTACTTATATAACACACTGTATAAAATGTATCCGCCAACCTGTGATATGTGAACTCATAGTACAATGCACAATCCGTGTCTGCAAACGTCATGCTGTTGCCAATTCTCCCCGATTCATTACATTTCAGCCCTGATTGGTACTATGGGAGACTGGCATGATGACGCCCACCCATAGTAAAAGTAAGAATTTGCTGTCCAGGGGCGTTGGGCATGATTTGTATAGATCAGCACAAATCGAAACCATGTCCACTACAACTACCATTATGTATTGATCACAATCCAGTTATCCATGACACCTTTGACAACTATGTCTAGTACCATTTTCTGTTTTTTAGACGCTTACACTATCCAAGAAATGGTAAAACAAAAGAACATAGATTTATACTTTAAATAAGTCAAGGATAAGCCTGCCTAAATATAAAATACATACAATTCTCCCCCATTTATTTGCGAGTACCACTGCATGCAAGATGACCAAGAGGAGCAGAGGCAAGAGATTAAAAGATGTGGAAGAAGGAAGAATTGGTGGCAAGGGTTTATAGCTGAATTTTGGTTTTTAAGTCATCTAAAATATTAAAATGTAGCACTTGTTTCAGATCTATGGACAATTTTATATTCGAATAAACGTCTGAACCTTATTATAAGAAACAAATTTGCATGCTAATCTCTCAGCAAAATGATCTTAAGGTACCCTACCACTAGAATGCAATAGAAAACACTATCACAACCCCACAACTGAATGGATTGTAACATAGACAGCTATACACAAAAGTTTTACAGCTAAACCAAAATGTGAGACCAAAAACAAATTTAAGAGCGCTTCCTTTTCCATCTAATCTAAAGGCGGCCATTCACGAGAATTACTTCGTTCTCGTGGAATATCAGCACCGACAAAGGGTCTACGGACCATCCACGGAACTATGTCGTTCTCATGGTGGCCATAGGAATCACTGGTGACCTGTAAAAAAAAGAAATAAATTAAATAAAAATATATTCAGGTTACAAATGTCTTTGCTGGGAACCGAGTGATGTCCAGCTCCTTCTCCCTATGCGTGGGTGTCTGCATCTTGCACGGAGAGGACGCTGTATATGTTTGACGTGGTCATGTATATAAAGCGTCGTCTCCAGCTGCACTGGACGCACCGGAGCATAGGAAGAAGGAGCTAGGTACCACTCCGGTGCCCAGCGAAGACATCTGGACAGTGAGTATATTTTTATTTCATTTATTTCTCTTTTTTTTTTTACAGTTATTTTTCTTTCTTTTTTTATTGTAAACAAACGAACATCAGTGATCAATTGGAAAATCTGTTTTGTCGGCGTTGGGGGTTTTTATGTGGCCATCCATGGACCTATTTTTTCCCACAGTCCACGAATATCGTGGGTTTTGGGTAAAATTCGGCCCATGAATAGCCACATAAAAAACCCCAACGCCGACAAAACAGATTTTTTAAACAGTAATCAAATAAAAGACACAAACTAAGCTGCATAAATAATGATACAACATGTGTGAATTTTAACTGTAATTCCTAACCAGATGTATGAAAGCTATCTGATATAAACAAGTTAAGTTCATATTCCCTATATATGAAATATATGAAAATGTCCAAATTAACATATTGGCAATTGGAGTTTCTTGGTTTTATGATCTGTTCGATTTTGATATGATTGCTCAGTATTTGTTGTCTTAGCTTATTCAACATTGAAGATTGGCCTATTTTCCAATTAATTAATTAATTGCTTTTATGTGACTATAAAGGGTATAAAGGGTGAAAAGTAAGTTGACTATTTCAAAGGATGACTATAAATGCAGTTCCTTTTGCTTAATATTTTAGTGTTATTTGGTGTGATCATGCACTGGCCAAACATATGCCCCAATCTGATGTTTTATGGTAAGGGGATATTCATGCTAACAGTGAGTAGGCCAATCACTGAAAATTATTTTCTTCTTAGACCTTCCACATCTACTCTCTTAAAGATAACTATAATTCAATAAAGAAAGTGATACACTTAACTTCATCTTAATTAAAAAGATCAGCCTTACCTTTCTTGGTTTTGACAAATGCGAGAACAATTTCAGTCTACAGTATTTGGCAGCTAGTGTTTTACATCTGGGTGCACTCGAGCCCTTAAGTACTTGCAGCTTTTTCAACCCAACAAATATATCACAAATCCTGAGTGTCCTGGGCAAAGCACTCATCTCAATACATAATAAACCCCATAGAAGCTGCACTGGCAAGAAATAAACACAATTAGATGAAAACCCAGCAACACAATAAAGTGATAGTTAAGCATGAACTGTCATTTATCCATGGTGTGCACAGGATTCTATATGCATGAAAGCAGCTTTATAAAAACAGGTACAGCTTGGAAAGGAGCCCCAAATCAGAAATTAGAGGCAAGACTGAAAGCAATAAAGAAACAGATGGAGAAGAGGAAGCACTGAAGTACCTTAGCAGATGTGCATATGGATAACATATCCTCAGTTTTTCCATTCTCTTGGGATTACCTAAGTTACAATATTTCTTAATCAGTCTTTTTCAGCAAACTTGGCAGATAAAGAACAAAACACCCACAAGAGAGTTGTCATGACCCATTCTGAATTGTTTACCTTGGTTTTTTCTGTTTATAAGCCGCTCTACTCAGATGTTGTTATAGGAGAGCTGTCGAAGATAAAAAATACACCTCTTTTTGGGCCTTTCTTTTGATAAAAAAACAAACACGTTATAAAACAAGGAAAAAAGGAATTACTGATGTACTCAATACTGCCTGCTATTATGTCCAATGATACCATAATGTCTCTGGTTCCATAATGAGGCAGGAAATGACATCATATCGTACTACAGGGAACATTATGGATATTTTGTAGGTGTTAGACTTTTTAATATCACCACAGTGATTGTTTTGGGATTTTCTTTGCAGACAGACAGACTGATGGATTTCTAACAGCATTCTCTGATTTTGGAAGTCAAGTTAGACTATTAGGTATTTCCTTAATGTTAGGCATACTTCCCAACTGTCCTCATTTCAGTAAGACCATTGTGATTTTGGGTGACTGACTTGTTGCCCCGACCACCTTCCCGTGTGTCCCAATAAGTGGACAAGACAAGAGGCAATTTTTTTTTTTAATTGTTTTTCTGGCTGGGAAAATGAGCGGAGTATAGGTGTTACTGGGAGGATGCCCTTATTTATTTGGAAGTAATACCATTGTACAAATATATAAAGATAATATACTGTATGCAGCTGTCCTGTTGTAACTTGGTAATATTAAAAATCTTAATATACTGTAATATTAAAATCATACTTCACATGTTCAGATTCAAGCATCGTAATGCTGGCTGTGAGGATCTGCTTTTAATACAATCTGGATTTCTGTCGATGGGGCGTGCGTTCCCTGCATGCCTTTGTGGACAGGGAGGGTCATTTGAATTTTACAGAATGGGCTGAGCTAAGGGCTTGTAGAATGGATGTCATTCCATACAACACCTTTACCTACAAGCATGACTGCAGAGAGGTTGTTTATGAAAGTACAAGAGTGCAGTAGTGCACTATGCAGATAGGTAAGAGAGCTCTATAGCAAAGAAAGGGAAAGCAGAAAGCACTCTTAAGTTACTTGATTACTGTTTAAATTAGCCCCTACTGCGTTACTTAATAGAAGTGGAATTTCGGAAGCTGTCATACCTCCCAACATAGGGCAGGAACAGGCCAGGACAAAAACTCCCACCAGGGCATTCACATATCTAACCTATTTCATGTAATAAATTGTACTTCTTGCATGTCCACTACTGGAGAACATGAGGAGGACAGAGATGGTCTTGTGTCAGTAATAGATCTGTCTGCATAAAACATAAAATGTTAGTATATTCCTCTATAAAATAATGATTTACATTGTAGTTGCATAATTTCTATATAAACTTGCAACTGCTTAAAGTTTATTATGCCAGCAAAATGAGTAAACAGTTATCAATAATTAAAANATATGTAGATAAAAAGTTAGTTATTTCACTGTTAAAAAGCAAACAAGAAACTTTCCTTTTGATTCTTATTTGTAAAATAAATCTCCACAAAAACATATGCTCATCTCTTGTCCTTGGGGGAAAACAATTAAATATGTATGAAATGACTCCCCTCTAGAGTAAAAACTTCAGAACTACAGGCAACATTGAATTTGAATGACCAGATAGTATAAACTTTGCAAGCACTAAAAATACCAAATAAAGTAACATAAAAACGATTGTGTTTAACTTTTGAGTTAAACCCTTTAGTACAAAAGTTGACATACACAGCAGGCTATGTGGTGAATTACGTTTGTTCAACACCCTGCAGGATTAAGTCTTTCTAATATCTTTTTAAACCAAATAAAAAAATAAATATAATAATAAGAAGATACCAGCAGAAATATAATCCGCTGCACCTTCCGCTCTTGATTCAGCATCTTGATATTTTATGTTGGCTGTTTTATGCTTGTGGACTATAAACAAGACAGGTTGGAGAAAGCTGACTGGGACTGGGTACACTTTGTTGCTGAAAATGGAAGATGCCCTTTGGAATTCTAGAAATAGATAATCTTTCCGGTCACGAGAGCTCACCATTTAAAAGTAAACCTGCCTTTTAAACCTAGTCTTAACCACAATACACAATTCATGCTTTGCCCCATCTTCTAACTGCATAGCATATGCATAGCATATCAGTTAGAATCAGTGTAACGAACTCTCCAGGAATTACGAACTTGTGTTTCTCCAGAAGACACACAAATGTCAGCAAATCTCCTGGGACTTGGGCTGAGGCAGTGATTTTACGTAAATCACTGGCTCAGCCCCGAGCGTTACTATGATACTAGATATCGCCAGGCCCCGTCCATCCATAGTAAAAGATATGAATTTCGCTACTCAGACGACAGGGCTTCGGATTTACATAAATCACCTCCTATGCCCAATTCCAATACTGCCGGCCTTGAAATCAAAAGACTACATGTTTTGTCATTTTCATTACATATATTACATATATCTTAAAAGTATAAATCTAGACTTAAATAATATTCTTCTTGGCATCTACTAACATCAAAGCAATGACACATAAGCAAAGTGTTCTCGCTCAGAGCGTTGTTATTTCCAGACGATCAGCTGTTGGTTTTACATATAGAAAGCACTTCCTTCAGTCCCAGTGGACAAATGTTAGAACAGTTTTACAAGAAAATAGAAAAAGGAAGAGCTGTCTGACTCACAAAACAAAGTTGTACAGGTTTTATTTTGTTTACTGTGTTATCAACACCAGGTGGCATATCATAGCAAGGCAAGCAGCTGAACAGCTTATAAACCAGTTTCAGTTCACTAAAGTCTGAAAAAACCACACAGCGACTGGGCCTGTCACACTAACAGCAGCAGTATTTTGTTAAAAACCATGTAACAATCAGTTACATAACCTTTCTATGCATATGTATTTTCAATTATTTGCATCCGAGCGAGTAATAAACATATTAGAATAGATAACTTGGGGACCTGAGGATACTCTCCCATGCAGATTTTTGGATAGGTTTTTTGGATGTTGACCTATTTGCGATTGGAAAGAATTTCATCCTATACAGACATAGGGCTCAGCCTTNGACTGAGGTTATCACTGAAAGAGGTCCTAACTCCAAACGTTGACCTCCAAATATTTGTGTAGACCAGTAAAAATCACTTGATAAAAAAAAACAACAAATAGCATCTGCTAAATGTCCTGAAGGCTTGTACAAGTTAGGGGAGGGAGTGAACCCCATTCGCACATACTTACAGACATTCATGCGAGCACGTAAGTCTGGAGTCTTTCCATTGTTAGCGAGTAAGGCCCAGCAGAAAAGATGCAAAGCTGCTGGAGGAATTTGGGTGGCATTGTAATACATTGATCCATTAAACTGTGTAGTCCTTAAGCTCTGCTTATACAAAGAATGGTTAGATGTCAGTTTTGCAGTAGGGGCAGTTAAAAGGGGGCATCTTTTTCTTTTCTTTATAATGTCAGTGATTGCACACAGATACTGACCAGTGTTACTTTTACACTGTTATTTGGATTTAGGCCTACATTTACTAAACAAGGAGATTGCAGGAAAATATTGAAATAGGAAAAGGTCTTGGAATAGGAAACATGGCCTCTTAAGCCTCATTACTGCTTGCAAAAGTCACAATCCTCCTCCGCTGATATTCTACATGGCTTCGTACATTTTCAAACTCTGCAATTGGTTCCTCCTCACAAGCTACTTCTAGAACATTTCTGTCAATCAAACTATGTCATTGTATAGTAGAAAGACCTACGACATAAAAATACGCTGCCACATAGCTCAGCACTTCAGTGGAAACTTCTTCTATAAGACATGTATTCTAGATTCTTCTGTGGCAACAGCAACAATCGTAAAATTGACATTGATACATCTTAAACCACCTTAAACCATAAAATTAGCTGTGTTATTGTCAAATGGGTTATAACAACAAAAATNTATTTGGTAACATATGTTGACAGTGATACCATACCCCAGCTATTCGTTAGTTTGGTACCCCTTCACAACATAAAAAAAACTAGTAAATTCCTTAGCTGGTTCCAACTGCTTTCTTGTGTTTATCCTCTGTCTGTCTTGTCTGTCTGTCTCTGTCTTTTTTTCTTCTCTCAGATTGTGTGCCTCCATCTGAACCTTCAATCTATCTTGTTTTCATCCGTCTGTCTTCCACCTTTTCATTGCCCTGTCTGCTTCTTATGCCACTGGAGCTGTCTAAATTCAGCTTCAGTTAGTTGTTTATTAGTAATTCCAGGTAGGATTTGGGTTAGGCTTATTGTACTACCAAACACAGTAAGCATCTGCTTTACAACTACAAGAGCAAAGACCTACAGGCAGGTGCTAAAGAGAGCCGATTCTGTGTGGTATCCCTGGGCAACCAACTGACTACCCCAGGAAATCAAAACAGACATAATATGGGAAAGCACTAATTGGAGGCAATATCAACATAAATTCCTAATATTCCAAACACAATGCACAAAAGCAACAAAATGTCCAATGTTCNATACTGTAATTGATAGGTAAGTCTTTTCTTCAACATTTACTGCTTTTATATATATAAAACAACAAAGAGTGCAGAGTGCAATGTACAATCATCCCTATATGGTTACCGCACTTCCAAAGAGATANCTTGTTCAATCGTATATACAGTGAGGGTTACCATCTCCACTCCACAATCGTTCCCATGCACCTATCTCCTAAGGATTATCTACTCTAAGACTTTCCAGTGGGAGCTTTTCCTCTGCTTAAATAAACACTTTGAATACTGGGCTTGTACACTATATATNATTTATTATATATTATATATAGTGTATATAGTGGTATTCAAAGTGTTTATTGTACATAGTAATAATACCTTT
>JABWIB010002057.1:49782-59784 GCA_016617825.1 Platyplectrum ornatum | reverse complement strand
TTTTGAAATAAAAGTTTATTCTTAAACCACATTGTTAGGGTATTACCTGAATAGAATAGCTGTATATTTTCCACACATATATATATATATATATATATATATATATATATATATATATATATATACTGATTATTTCTGTATGTGTATGCCTGTGCGGACAATTTAAGCCCATCCCCCTTTTTCTTTCTTTATTTGTGTCTTCCAGTTTGGATTGGCCGTCCTGCACTATGGGGTCTCATAATACAGGGTTATAAGGTCTTATTGATACATACCCAATACATACACATACTAATATCGCTCTGTGCTGTCACTAGTGACTTTCCTCTAGAAGCCACTTATTGTATGCTCTTGGTGAGATAGCCAGAGTTCATGAGTCATGATCACAGCCCAGACTTCCTCCCAAAAATTATATACTCTGGGACATAGCCACAGCATATGAAAGAAATCCGCCGATTTTTTTTCCCGCACCTAGGGCATTAATCCTTTCCCCTACCACCCATCTTTTTCAGCCTAGTTGGGGTCAAATAGCTCCTATGGAGAACAAATATATGGACTTGCTGGTACCGTAATAATATTGTAGCATGCTTAGTGGAGGTTAATATCTCCTTCCATTCTGCCTCTCGTAGTGTTCCTATTTCATTCTCCCATTGATCTTTAAGCTTATTTAACTCTCCTCTTCCTACTCCCTCCCGTATCCACTTATAGATTGAGGAGATTGCACCTTTTGACCTCANACCCACCAATCTTATTTTCATAGGAGAGGGTACAATATTTAGTGTAATTCCCTTAAATTGAATTTGCAGTGCGTGACGTAGTTGCAGATATCTAAAAAACATGCTATTTGGCAATCCAAACCTACTCTTGATATTTACAAATGGTTCACATACTGCATCTCCATACACATGCCCCAACGCCACCACCCCTTTGCCTCTCCATAGGCTCGTTCCCTCTAATGCGGTCAATCCCGGGAGACGTTTATTATTCCACAGCGGAGTTTCCTCTGGCCATGGGCATTTTACACTTACATAATCGACATTCGCCCAAACCTTCCTAGCCTGCTCCACCAAAGGAAGAGCAACTCCCCTTGCCTGCCAAGCTAAAATGGCTGCCAGCGGTGTCCATGACAGATCTTCATATTTGAAATAAAATTCTGTACAGGGTGAATTATTGCCCTGCAGCCATCCCTTAATCCTGGCCATTTGAGCCGCTAAATAGTATGAACGTATATCTGGTAGGGATAGGCCCTCCTCTTCTTTTGTTCTATACAGCACCTCTATTCTTAACCTTGCCCGCTTATCAGCCCAGATCAGAGTCATCATATATCTTTTAATTTTCCTAAATATCTTGACTGGGACATAACTCGGGGAATGTTGAAGAGCATATAGAAATTTTAGTAACATAATCATTTTAAATAAATTTATCCGTCCTGTTACTGATATCGGGAGTTTTTTCCATACTCTAGCTTTAAGTTTTAAAAACTCAATTATTGGATCAATATTTAAACACACATAATCTTCCATTTTGGCCGATATCCAAATCCCCAGATATTTAAATTTATCAGTCCATTTCAGGACTGGACTAGAGCCAGAGTAGGTCACTAATCTTCCTGCCAAGGAAAATAAATTTGATTTAGCACAGTTTACACAAACCCCTGAAAAACATTAAAAGACATTAAGTATTTACCAAATTTCAATTTTGAAATTTGCTTTTAAATTGATGGTGAATTTCATTAAGTTCGCCATTAACATGAGAGATTGGTCCACATCTCTCACTTCTAACCCTGACNCAACACTATTTACCTTCCCCTTACATAAATAAACCTAATCCTACAAAAGATTACTTAAAAAAAAGTTTAATGTAAAAAAATGTATTTCCTTTGAGATGTGTATTTTTATAAATTTCTAAAATTTGCTAAAAACGTGCAGTAATTACTAACATGAAAAACTCACATTTGTAGTAATTTCTAGTAAAATTACACCACCTCACAGCTCACAATTCTGTTTGAAGCAGTTGTAGTATTTGCTTTTCTAAAACATGAAATCATGCAAAGCCCAAAGAATGTACAAGGAAGGTGCTGCAAATAACTTATGCCATCAGTTGAAACTAAATATGATATGGATACCATAGTTTCAATTTTTAAACTTTGTCAGAAAGTATTTACTGTTTTCAAAGATTAGACCATGAACAGACAAGACACTTGAACACAGATACAAGTAGAGAAACTTCAAATAAGTCACACCATCAGTCGCAACACATGGCTAATAAAGCCTTCACAGGCCAGCAAAAAAGAAACCCAATGAAGAAAAATATATGTCCCAGGATACGAAGCTTCGAAGGAAGAAAACAGTATCATGTCAATGTCTGCTTGGTAAGGACAGAATGTAATGTCGCACCTGTAGNTACATAAAGAATTGAATACATAAAGTTATGTATAAAGAGTCCCTCCAAGATCAAATACATCTCTTATGGAGGCAAAACTTTTCACTATCCAGGCCTAAAAGTAAATATTTTGGAGACCTGGGAGAAAGGAAGTATTGCCTCAAATTGGGATATATAAAGAAATCCTATATGTTACTGCCAATCGCCTAGAAATTCTCAACCATGTCTGGTAGGTGTCTGTAAACAAATTATTATAGGACACTTTAGGAGGTATTGGAACCCTAAGTAGGTGCAATAAGACACCTGAGTTCTATCCACCTGTAAACACCTGTCAGATATGCAGGCTCGTTTACCTTGCCATAAAAAGGAGAAAAATAATCTTCCATATGTCTTTAGATTTGCAGCAATCAGGCAAAAAGGCAGCATTGGGATGGAGTACGCCAAATTTGGGAATATTATTGACTTTAATACAACATTTAATACATCCCTAACAAAGAGAGATTAAGGTGTTTCTAATTCTGCAGCAGCTTCGAAATCTGTGATATCAGGGGTGTAAAATTAAATTTCCCTTGCCCCTCCTATGGCAGCACTACACTTGGTCCAGGCAGGAAAGAAAAAAGACACCCTCTGCATAAATCCTCCCCTTCCTGTTAGTCAGGTGTCTTTTTTTCTTTCCTTCTGGTCCAAGGAGCAGGAGCTGGACATTGGGGGTGAAGAAAGGAGTACTTACGTTTGTAGGCACAGTTTCAGCCCTCTGCCTTGGATCCATAGGCATGGCTGTGGTGTAGAGCGGCTCCCTGCACACACGTGGCAAATGACCGGAAGGAGTTGACGCCGGGCGCATATTGATGACGTCGGCTGCAGCGTTCGGCTGGCAGCGTGCAGGGAGCACATGACGAAGCCCAGGTTAATTGGGAGGGAAACTGGGCAGTGAGTCATTGCAGCGCCCCCTGGACCTTTAAAAAGTGGCGCTCTACACCAGTACACTGAGTGTCAGTCCTGTTCCAGCACAGCACTGTAGCTGCACCATGGATGAAGCAAGACACTCCAGGAAGTCTGGGTATGTCCCTGTGGGGAAGTTTTTTATTGCTTCTTATTTTGTTCTGTGCCTGATAGTGGTTTTTTGCTTTATAGGTCTGAATCCAGTAAGGGGAAATCAGACAAACAAAAATCCAAACCTGCTACTAACACTGCTAAGTGTTCTATATGTGATAATCTGTTGCCGGATAAATATGTGGGCTTAACATGTGAACTTTGTTTAAGCAAAGCAGTACCGCAGAAGCCTAGTACATCCATGTCTGAATTTATGGCTATGATTAAAGCTGAATTAGCCTCTACATTTGCCCCACTGAAGGAACCTGCTAAGGCAGCCTATAGGAGACCACGCTCAGTGGTTAGTGACTTGTCTGATGACTCAGATACGGAGGATTTTGTGCCCATTGAGAAATCGGTTCTTTCAGATGATGAAGTGGTGGTACAAAAACCAAATGGATGTAACCCGGACTTGGTTAATAGTCTTATTGAGCTTATTCACTCATCGTTAAATATTGAAGAGCCTGTTACGGAATTTGCCTTTAATGATTTGCTGTTTGTGGATAACTGTAAAGTACCCAAAACTTTTCCCCTCTCTCAGCCTCTCAAAGATATTATTTTGAATGAGTGGAAGACACCTGAGAAAAGGGCCCCAGCTGTTGCCACTTTTGCTAAAATGTACCCATTCCCTCCCCAGGATGTCAAAACATGGGAGGATGTACCTAAGGTTGATGCAGCGGTGGCAAGGTTATCTAAGAAAACCACTCTGCCATTAGAGGATCTGAGTATTTTTAGAGATCCAATGGATAAAAAGGTTGAGACAAGTTTTAAAAAATTACATTCTATTGCAGGGGCAGCTCTTAAACTGGCTACCTCCTCTGCTATTTCAGCTAGGGTTCTCAGGGGGTGGTTGAATGGTTTGGAGGCTGATTTGTTAGAGGGGACTAAAAGGGCAACTCTGTTACAGTCAGTACAGAATATGCAAATTGCAGCAGAGTTTCTATGTGAGGCGACCTTAGACTCTGTACGCCTGGCGGCCAGGACGGCCTCAGCTGCAGTAGTGGGCAGAAGGGCTCTATGGCTCAAATCATGGGCAGCAGATTTACAATCTAAAAATAGTTTAATTTCATTGCCTTTTTCAGGGGTGTATTTGTTTGGGCCAGGTTTAGATGAAGTTATCTCCCGCTCTTCAGGGGGTAAGTCGTCTTGGCTTCCCCAGGATAGGGGGGTTAAAAGACCTTTTGTTTCTAGAGCCCCTAGGTTTGCTCCCTATGAGCCTAGAGATGCTAGGGCTGGTAGGGCGTACAGAAGAGGATATTTCTCTTCGGTAGGTAGAGCCAATTTTCGTCCCTTTAGGGGTTACGGAAAGGACAGGCCAACTGGGCCCGTCCCAATGACGCCAGACAGGAGAGTGGGGGGAAGGCTAGTAAACTTCCTTCCTCAGTGGGAAGAGACAACAAACGACAAATGGGTCCTGGAGGTGATTGCGTCAGGCTACAAAGTAGAATTTTGCAGGAAACCCAGGGATCTCTTCAGCTCTTCCCCTGTCCCCACAGAAAGTCATGTGCTCCAGGCACTACAAAAAAGTTTGCAGACCATGTTAGACCAGGGTGTAGTGGTTCCAGTCCCTGCACACCAAAGATTCAGAGGAGCATATTCCCGGTACTTTGTAGTAGAAAAGCCATCAGGGGGATTCCGGGCAATAATGGATCTCAGAAGGGTCAACCACTACGTCACTACATTCAGGATGGAATCTCTGTCTACTATCCTGCCATACCTCCAGAAAGATATGTTCCTTACCACAGTGGACTTAAGAGACGCTTATCTTCATGTCCCGGTATGTGTTAGTCATCAAAGATTTTTACGGTTTTGTGTTCATGGGGAACATTATCAGTTTGTGGCCCTTCCTTTTGGTTTGTCTACCTCACCTCGTACTTTCACGAAAGTTTTAGTGGTTATTATTGCAAGCCTAAGACAGGAAGGCATTATGATTTGACCATATTTGGATGATCTACTCATTGTAGCGTCCTCGGTAGACGATTCTTTAAAACATACTAAGGGAGTACTTAGCGTGCTCAATAATCATGGATGGATTATTAACAGAGACAAAAGTCACTTAGGGCCAGATTCAGCTTTTCACTCTCATGACTATTACACTCTCATGGGCAAAACCATGCTGAATTGCAGGGGAGGTAAATTTAATTAGTTGCAATCAGCATAAGTGACAGCTGATGTTTCCTAGTCCTAGTCTAATAATAGTGTAACAGTAACACTAGTCAGTATCTGTGTGCAACATGCAACAATAAAGTATTCTCCCTGCATGCACACACTGACATTCATTTTACCTTCCCTGAAATTCAACATGGTTTTGGCCATGAGAGTGTAACTCATGAGTGTAAGTCATGAGAGTGAAAAGCTGAATCCAGCCCTTAGTGCCCTCTAACAGTTCAATATCTGGGGGTATTGATTGACACAAATGCCATGTCAGTTAGGCTTACAGACTCCAGAATTGAAAAATTGTTGAAACACATTGAGTTGGTTCGCCAGAAACATTGGGTAACAGCTAAGCTTTGTCTAAAGTTACTGGGCCTCATGTCCTCTTCTATAGAGGCTATTGCATGGTCTAGGTTCCATATGAGGGAATTCCAAATACATTTTTTAGAACAATGGAATCAGGTTCATGAGGATCTGTCACAAAAAATTTATATCCCTCCAGCAGTGAAGCGTTCTTTGCTCTGGTGGTCGCAGTCACAACGTTTGCTACAGGGTAGGCCTTTTCAGGCTACTGTACCAGTTGTTGTTACTACTGATGCTAGCGCCTCTGGATGGGGGGCTGTATGTGGGCAAGCGTGGGCGCAGGGTACCTGCCCTATGTGTATGTCCGGTGTACACTCTAATTTGTTACAGTTGGAGGCAGTAATACAGGCATGTGTCTTTTTTCAGAGCAAGCTCAGCGGTCAGGCTGTAGTCATTCAGACCGACAACAGAGCAGTGGTGGCATATGTCAACAAACAGGGAGGTACGATAAGTAAGCCTCTACTATCTAAAGTGTCTCAACTGTTGTCCTGGGCAGAGGTGCATGTCCTAAGCATTTCTGCGGTCTATATTNCAGGAAACACCAACATCACGGCAGATTCCTTAAGCAGGAACACCTTTCATCCGGGGGAATGGCAATTGAATCCAAAAGTGTTCCAGGACATTACGAGACTGTGGGGTGTACCTACCATAGATCTCATGGCCACCCACAAAAACAGACAAGAAGCCAATTACTTCTCAAGGTACCGGGAAGAACAGGCCCTGCGGATAGACGCCCTCCTAGGCCCGTGGGAGTGCACACTGGCATATGCCTTCCCTCCACTTCCGTTGATCCCAAAATTCCTACGGAAAGTCCAAGTGGAGCGGGCCACAGTAATAGCCATACTACCATTCTGGCCCAAGCGGGCGTGGTTCCCGCTGCTGCTAAAACTGTCCGTTTTCAAGCCAGTGAAACTGCCCAGTATCGGGGACTTACTACTACAAGGGCGTCTACTTCATCCGGACCCAGGGACCCTCAATCTCAGGGCATGGCTGCAGAGAGGAATAATGTAAAAAAACGGGGGTTTCAGCTTGGGTGGTGGATACTCTGCTGGCAGCGCGTAAAAAATCTACAGCTAAAGTGTATTACTCTGTGTGGGCTAAGTATGTTGATTTTTGTAAACTTCACTCAAAGCAACCCCAGTATACCTCCTCGATCGAGTTTCTTCAGGCTGGGTTAGACTTGGGTCTATCTACTAGCTCACTAAGGGTACAAGTTTCAGCGCTAGGAGCTATGCTAGACTCTGATATAGCTCACAATAGATATGTGTCTAGATTTCTTCAGGCATGTTCTAAAATTAGGCCAGCCTTTCGCAACCCTGTGGCCCCGGGGGACTTAAATCTGGTTCTAGAGGTTCTAGTAGACCCACCGTTTGAACCCTTAGATCAGGTTCCCTTAAAATATTTAACCTGGAAGGTAGTTTTTTTAGTAGCGGTAAGCTCAGCTAGGAGGGTGTCCGAAATACAGGCTTTTTGGGCTGAACAGCCGTACCTTAATTTCTTTCTGGACAAAGTAGTCCTTAGGACAAACCCTAGATTTTTGCCTAAGGTCTCGACTCCATTCATGTGAACCAGGAGGTGGTCCTCCCGTCCTTGTGCCCAAATCCGAGGAACTCTAAGGAGGAGAGGCTTCATAAGCCAGACCTAGTCAGAGCCCTGTCCATTTATGTTGAAAGGACCAAAGATTTTAGGTCATCTAAACAATTATTTGTTATCCCAGAGGGTTGTAATAAAGGGGGACCTGCCTCTCAATTCACCGTATCTAGGTGGATCAGATTCACTATCCTTGAGGCCTATAAGATTAGGCGTAGGGAGCCTCCAGTTAATATAAAAGTCCATTCTACCAGGGCTGTCTCGTCATCCTGGGCGGAAAAAGAAGCCGCTTCTATCCAGGAGTTATGTAAGGCGGCGGGCTGGTCCTCAGTCCATACATTTTCCAAACATTATAGGCTGGATGTATTGGCATCTTCAGATGCAGCATTCGGCAGACGTGTCTTAAGTGCAGTAATTTAAGCCGTCTTCTGTAAATACTTTCGTTAGGATTCCCGCCCATATCTGTAATGTACTGCTTGGGTAGGTCCCAAGTGTAGTGCTGCCATAGGAGGGGCAAGGNAAAAGGTAGATTAGGTACCTGCTAATATGTTTTCCTTGCTCCTCCATGGCAGCACCTTAGTTCCCGTCCCCTTAGGAATAGGGAGGATGTATTTATTTGTTTGTATGTACTAACCGTTCAAAGCTTTTGAAGTTCAAAGACACCTGACTAACAGGAAGGGGAGGATTTATGCAGAGGGTGTCTTTTTTCTTTCCTGCCTGGACCAATGAGGAAGGATATAACCCAAGTGTAGTGCTGCCATGGAGGAGCAAGGAAAACATATTAGCAGGTACCTAATCTACCTTTTGTGTAAATCTGGCAAGGAATGTGGTGTATCTCAAGATTCTTGAGATAATTACCGGCTAGACGGAAACTAGAGAGCCCAGGGAAAGTGCGTAACACCTAGATCCCCTAGGTCTAGAGCTCTGAATCATCTACATTAACTTTATAGCCAGTGAAGGTACCAAAGCTATTGAATATGTTTATTAGTGCTGGGATAGACTGTTCCAATCTACAGGCAAACAAAAGCATATTGTTTGCAAATATGATAACGAGTTGCTTTGGCTACTGCTAAAGGGCCAATATCGATGGCAAATAGTACCTTTCTGAATTGGGAATGTGGAGGAGATCCATTAGCGACAATGTGTGAGATTGGTGATGAATAAAGAGCAAGCCTCTTCCAGAATATTGTTCCAATACGATGGTCCTCATCAGCATCGGTAGGGGAAAACTGATGCAGTCAGAGCAACAATGATATACGATGAAGTCACCCCTGTTCCTTAAGTAAAGTGGCTAAAGTCTGTCCATCAGAATTGTAAGAGGCATTACGTCTGATGAGTAACTTGGTCTACCCAACTGGAATTCGCATCACATGAATGAGAGCAGTACAGACTCCTGAGACTTACCCAAATTGTTTGGGGTATTTGAGAAAGTGGACCAGAGACATGCCAAGGGGCCGCGCACCACGCCCTCTTGAAATAAGTGCCGGAAATATTTGCTCCAGAGGCATCAGTGAAAAAGACGGCAGGAGAACACAATGTCCAGGGGAATAACTTTGCAAGCTAAATTCAGAAGTCCCAGGAGGGAATGAACTTTCCTAAAGATTCCAAGCTTTTGCCCATACAGGTCTAGCAAGACATCTAACAGCTTCTGAACTGTATCATGCGGAAGTCTGTATGTGCCAACTACTGTATCTATCTCAATCCCTAGGAATGAGAGGTAGGTGGGGTGGGGTCTTCTGTCTATTCTGCCGCAACCTGGACACCAAAATACGCAAAAAGTTTTTGCGCCAAGGTGAGTGTATTTGTGCAGATGGGAGAGTCAGCAGGACCTGCAAACAGAAAGTTGTCCCGATAGTGAGCCAGTAACCGGTGGCCTGCCCCTTCCGTGACACATCAACGCAATAAAGTCTTGAATAGAGCGCAGGAGATGGAGCAACCCATCAGAAGGCATAGATCTAAGAATAAACCTTCCAGAAGGGCAAAACCTATATAGTGGGGGTCTACGAAAGGACTGGTCGGGAGTAAAGTTGGAAGTGTGTATCACTTTCAACCATATTTCCATATGTCTGACACCAAAGGGAATGGAGGTTGCACCATCGCAACGCTTACAGAAGCTTTTGTCGTACTCCCGACATGCCCTGGGCCTAGCAGATATTTGGAGGTCTTGAATCAAGTAAATGTATACCCAGAGTGCCGGGTTCTCGCTAGGACAAAAGGCTAGGGACGTAAGAGCAGCCACAGGAACTGGGAGAGAAGGAGCAGCATTAACAGTGGCAGGAGGTAACACAAGCGGATATGGGGGTATATTTACTAAGCAGGAACTCTGCTGGGGAATTGAAAATTGGGGAAGTTGCCCATAGCAACCAATCAGATTAGAGCTCTCAGTTTCATTTTACATACTGGAGAATGTAAGCTTGAATCTGA
>JABWIB010002057.1:32030-44697 GCA_016617825.1 Platyplectrum ornatum | reverse complement strand
AATTAGAGAGGAATAAGCAGTTGCTTCTCGCCTAGCCTGTTATTTTAACTTATTCTTTCTTTATCACATTCTATCATTATTTTAATATATTATCGCCGCTAATTACTGTTTATATTCCCCATATATATTTTAATGTATATTAATAAAGATTGTAACTTTTAGACACCAGTATGATGTGTGTGTGTGTGTGTGTGTGTGCACCCATATATTGAGAAACCACCTTTCTTTTGTTCTCTTTATTGTAAATATACTTATGATGTCAAGAAATCCAAGCACTTTAAATTAGAAAAACATGCTTAAAATTTGATTATTAATGTGTACTAATTGTGAAATTCTACTGCTAATTTTTTGTTTAAAGTTTTGTTTATTATTTTTAGGATTACTTATATATTTTTCTCATAGATTTCAGATCTACTTTGCAAGATGAAGTATTTATTTGCATATATTGCACCATGGCAAATAGCTTGGGGATCATCATTTCATGTATTTGCTCAGTTTTTTGCTATACCCCGTATCCTTTTCTGTTACATACATTTTGAAAGTAGTACTTAAATAGAAAATTTAATTAATCAACAAGAGTAAATCTAAAGTTGATGTAATCAGATTCCTGAGCAAAAATTTGAATAAATTCAAATAGAAGCACAGTGCACTTTGCAAGATGTGCAAAATCAAACTTTTAACATGTATATATCTTCTTGACTTTAATTACCGTGTTTCCCCTATAATAAGAACTATCCTGATAATAATATATAATATATCCTGATAATAATATATAATAAGCCCTACCCTATTTTACAGTAAACTGACTAAAATAAGCCATCCCCCGAAATGAAGACCTATCTAAATCACAATGAGGTGTCATAATGTCAGCAGGGGGAACAATGAGGTGTCATAATGTCAGTAGCACTTTGGGGAACAATGAGGTGTCATAATGTCAGTAGCACTTGAGGGAACAATGAGGTGTCATAATGTCACAGCACTTGGGGGGCCATGAATGGATTAATAGCAGGTCAATAAAATAAGCCCTACCCCGAAAATAAGCCCTATGGTGTTTTTTTGTCCTGAAAAAAAAATAAGACAATGGGATATATTTACTAAGCAGGGAGATTGCAGTGAAATTCGAATTTGGGGAAGTTGCCCATGGCAACCAATCAGATTTGAGCTCTCAGTTTCATTTTACACTCTGGAGAATGTGAACTCAAATCTGATTGGTTGCCATGGGCAACTTCCCCAAATTCGAATTTCACTGCAATCTCCCTGCTTAGTAAATATACCCCTAAGAGATACATACATGTTAAAAGAGTATAAATCCCTTGCTGGAGACAACAGACAACACTTTGAGAAAGAGCATGTCCCTAAAGCCTCAGTTGTCTCTTTGGAATGGCACTTGGAGTAATCACAACAGCCCACAGAAGATGAATGTTCATGTATTTTTTGTCTGACTTCCCGGTATTTCCTAGACTGAGGCTTGTTTTGCGTACTCCTAGGTAGATATCCTCTTCTCTGTTCCTGTTTTATGTATGTTAAGTCTAATATGAATAATTACTGATAGGTCTCATTAATATTATTATTAAATAATAATAATAATAATTATTATTATTATTATTTGACTTTATGGTAGGTAACAATAAATATGCATGCCTTGCTATTTATTGTTACCTACCATAAAGTCAAATAATAGTAATAATAATAATAACAATAAATAGCAATGCATGCATTTTCAGAAGGTTTTATGGACGATTTTAGCAGTTATCATTTTGTATCATACTGTACATACACAACCATCCATAACATTGAATTCACTCAGACTCTGCAATCCTTTTTTTCCAAGCAGTTGCAACCTCAATATTATCCAGTCCTATAAGTCCATATCTTGGCAGTGTTATTTTTATTCCTTCATACGTAAGACCAGTGAAATTCTGGGAAGAAAACAATAGGTATGTACGTTTTGAATTTGTCAATTAAAACAAGCACGTTAATTAAAATCAGAGTTTATGCGTATTCTTTGATTGCTTGAATCCTTGAATTTTGGTGAAAAGTTACATTGAATGTGAATTGAATAATATAATATAAATGTTGCAAGTAAGTCGGTGTTTAACAGGTACCTGGTGGATGCAGTTTATCTTCGTCTGCTCCAGGAAACACTGCCACCAATGTTTTATTAGGACCAGAGTGTATGGCCCTACTGATTGCTCTTATTATTAAACAGTCTTGTTTTTAAGTTATAGCAGTTACTCAACAGATATTCACAAGAGCTTAGGCTTATATTACACAAATGTTACATAGAAACATAGAAAGTGACGGCAGATAAAAGCCACATGACCCATCCAGTCTCCTGACATAAGATATATATGCATATATATAAAACCCATGTATTGAGCTAAAAAGGTGAAAGAACAGAACTATTGCTTATAATGAGACTTTCCCACAAGAAGTATGAATATGAGGCAGATAATAGGGTTTCTTGAATACTTGTATCCATAGTGAAAAGCAAATGTCAGGTATCACACAAAGGCTTATTGTGGCACACTTCAGTTGTGTATACTGATAGCCGGATGCTGTTCTATGCTAACCCTATTCAGTATGAAGTTGGTGAAAACTGTAGAACATCAAGAGTTTCATTGATGAGTACGGAATAGGTATACAACAATGTCTAAATGTATGCAGCTCCACAATCCTGGTTCTATTGCAGAAATCATGTGAAAGAAATGGAACAGCTTCTTAGCAAACAAGGCAAAAGTATAGGCAATGGGGGGGAAGGGGGGGCTGTGAACCCACTGCTGCAAGACTCACTTCTTACCTACAGTCAAAATGATAACCCCATTAGTGAGTGAAACAATGGAGGATAGTATTCCAAAGATGGCACAGGAGGCTGATAAAAAATCCTTGATTTTAATTAAGAATATTTTAATAAGGGGCAATCCCACAGGCAGTGGTAAAGAGTTGCATTTGGTGAATGGCATTTAGAAAATGCACTGGAAGACATGATGCCAATAGATGAACACCTTGAAAGGAAACGTAACAAAGTAACATAGTTGTTGAGGTAAAAAATATACATCAGTCTATCAAGTTGAACCTATTTTTGATCTCCTGCAATTCTAATTTTATAATTAAAGTTGATCCAAATTAAATATACAATAGCTCCCTCCTCCCTCCTTACCAGTAAATTAAAGGATACCCTTTTTCTCAAAAAATTTGTATAACTCCTTCTTAAATACATTTATTGAACCTTCCATCACAACCTTTTCTGGCAATAAATTCCAAATCATCTTCTCTGCCCTTACTGTAAAGAACCCTTTCCTCTGCTGGTTGTTTCTGCTGGAAACTTCCTCTCTTCTAATCTTAGCAGGTGACCACATGTCCTCTGTATGGTTCTAGGGGTAAAGAGCTCTCTGTAGTGACCCCTAATGTATTTGTAGATGGTAATCATATCACATCTTAGATGCCTCTTTTCTAAAGTAAACATGCCTAAACTTGCTAGTCATTCCTCATAAATTAATGACTCTATACCCCTTATCAGTTTTGTTGCCCTTCTCTGAACCCGTTCCAGTTCTGTAATGTCCTTTTTATGGAGTGGTGCCCAGAACTGTACTCCGTATTCCAGATAAGGCATTACCAATGATTTATAGAGTGGTAGAATTACACAGTCGTCCAATTTTTATATATGTTTTTATATATGCCCCTTTTTATACAAGCTAATATCTTATTGGCCCTTAATGCTGCTGACTGATATTGTACCCTATTTCTAAGTCTATTGTTTACAAGCACACTCAAATCCTTCTCCATTGAAGACTCCCATAAATTATTCCCATGTAATGTATAGATTGCATGTTTGTAGTAGTGACCTAAATGCACAGTTTTACAATTATCTAAATTGAATCTCATCTTCCAGCTTATTTAAGTCCCTTTGTAGACAACATCTTGCTCTGTTTTTATTACTCTACATATTTTAGTATCATCACGCAAGTATTGAGAAATGGTTAGGTAACATTTTTATATTTATGCATTATTCCTACCATGGGCTCCTCTCTAGTGAAGACTGAAGAAAAGAAATTGTTTAATATCTCAGGTTTTCCCTTATCATCATGAATTAGTCCACCCATCTCCTGTTTTATGGGTCCTATATTATCCTTCTTTATTTTTTTCCATTTATATATACAAACNTTTTAGGGTTTGTTTTGCTCTCTTTTGCAACTAGTTTTTCATTTCCGATTTTTGGTAGTTTTATCTAATTTTTGCATATTTTATTACATTCTTCGTAGATGAGGAATGACTCTGCAGTCCCCTTAGATTTGAACAATTTGAATGCACGCCTCTTTCCTTTCATTGCTCCCCTTACTTTTTTTATTTAGCCACATTGATTTATGCTTAATGCTGTTTCTTTTGTTTACCATTGGAATGAACCTATATATGTAAGTTTTCAACAGCATTTAAAAGATATCCCACTTTTCTTCTGTATTTTTTTCCTTTAAACACTGCATCCCAGTCTATGCACTTTACAGCCTCCTTTAGTTTTTGGAAATCTACCTTTTTTAAAATTAAAAGTTTTAGTTAATCTCGTATACTATGTATATATGTCAAATGCAACCATATTATGATCACTGTTTCTCAAGTGCTCCTTTACATTTATATTTGATATAACCTTTACATTATTGCTTATTACTAGGTCCAGAATAGGTCTAGTTGGTTCTTCTACTACATGGGACATAAAATGGTCTTTTAGAGTGTTTAAAAGCCTGTTTCCCCTTATTTTATTACAAGTCTCTGTACTCCAATCTATGCCAGGATAATTAAAATCCACCATGAAACTTGACCTAGTTGTGCAGCCTTTTCAATTTGCTCTAAAAGTTGTGCTTAGGTGGTTTATACCATGTCCCTACAATCATTTTCTTAGAATTTTTACCTCCATTAGAGATTTCCACCCACAATGCCTTCCTGGCCCCTCCCAACAATCTGTCCACCCGACCTGCAAAATGTGGAACCTGAGTGACTGGGAGACAGCTCACTGGTCAGCATGCAATGTCCCGATAACAGACTGTTCTATCTACCTTTCTAATAAATGAATCCCTTACCACCACCATCTGCCTTGGTCTCTGAGGTTTCCCTGTCCTTTTATGGGCAGAGAGACTGGTCCCCTGGCTGCTTGTGGAAGCAGTGTCACCCAACACTTCCAATTTTATTGTGCTTTTTTCTGAATTTTCCAGTCTGGCAAATCTGTCAGATTGCTCATCTCTGAACTTGCCTGCCTCTTCCTCCCCCTGCGAGGAGAGACACTTGAGTACATAATATTGTGCTTGAAGATATGCGAAAGCGTCCATCAGTGCATCCGACAACTTGATGCACAATTCAGATAAGGTGAGAAGCTAGGAGCCCTCTGTTGTATGGGAGATGTGCACCTGTTGGAAATTGTTGTAATGGAGAAGCCAGTAGTATTTGTCTACTAGTGGAGGCTGGAGTTGAGACATCTAAATCAACCTTCCTGGTTTCGAGTTCCTGTTCCTGACGACAAATTGTTGCAGGTCTTAGGGTGTTAACAGATATCAGGTTTCCACAGTTCATCTTCCTTCGCTCCATGGGCATCCAAGTGACGGAACAGGAGGACTAATGCTGGGTACACATCAGAAAGATAATGTTTCCAATCAACAGATAAATGACCCTCACAGCAGAAATCTGTTAGATTTTTACTCAACAAAATGCATGTTTTGTGAATACACACTGAACTCATTTCTGCTTTGAGGGTCATTTATCTGTTGATTGGAAAGATGATCTTTCTGATGTGTACCCAGCATAAGTCTCACAGCTAGCTCACCAAATAAGGAATGCAAGATTTATGCTGCCAGCAATGTTTCATTAGGACCAGAGTGTACATAAATATCAGGTATCACACAAAGGCTTATTGCAACACACATTAGCGAGTTTACGGATAGCTGGATGCTGTTCTACCACTCAGTATGGGGCTGGCAAATATCTTGTGCATCTGTGGCATGTTGTAGCCAGATTACAAGGTGGCTCTGTGTTAACAAACACAAAAGTTAGCAAACAAAATCAGACAACACTGCAGTTCTGTTACTAGTTATGGAACAGGTATACAAGGATGCCTAAGCAGGTGCAGCACCACAGGCCTGATTCTATCACAGATGTCTCAGAGCAGGTTATTGACCCCTCAAAGTCACAACTTTCCAAACATTTTAAATGATAAACCAAGGCTAACAACTTGCCTGTGCCTGTTTAAATCAATTTTAGTAGCTTAACTTTTATGAATGAAAAAAATACAATGTAAAGAAATAAATGTTTTGGATTTTAACATATTTTACTGTTAATGTGATTTTTTTATGTTCTGCTTTTTTCATGTATCCCTAGCTCCAAGAGACTTAATAGCATGAATACAAGACTTCAAAGTCAAATTGAAAATAAGTCAGGTAAATATTTGATCAATTTAAAATTAAAAAATTTGATTGTGTTATAAAATATAGAGCTCTATTTATTAACTTCATTTTTATGCTATAATGTCTGTTTTTACTTGAAAACAGACTTTATTTCATGAAAATTAAGTTCTTGCTACAGTATTTACAAAACATGGATCACTGTGGACAACTTCAATTTCCCTGGTGATCCATATAAAAAGCATATAGGGCTCTATTTATAAACATCAATTCTCAGTGGTAGTGCCAGTTTTTCAGTAAAAACCAGCACTATCACATAAGAAATACCTGAAAGCATATTTATAAAGCATACATCAGCAGTAGAAACGATAGTTTCCTCTGCTGATGTATAAGTCTTCTCTATGCGGGCCAGCACTCTCTCATATTTATAAAGGCTGGGAGAGGAGAATTTGTCTATTTTTTCTCCGTATTCCCGGATTTGTCATCCAATTTGTAAAATTGGCCCATAGTAATGCGGCGGGGTCCTTCGGCATATATACACCCAACAGCCATCCAAGGAACATCAAAACTTTCTCCCATACTTTCCAATTTTGCCACATTCCCAAATATTATGAAGAAAGTTGGCTTTTGAGGCCCTGCATTTAGGACAAGCCACAGTTTCCTCAGCAATCATATAACTCCTTTGAGCTTGTGTATATGCTGTATTCAAAATTTTTAAATATATTTCCTGCAGGGCTGAGAGCCAAGAGCCTTCATATTGGGTTACTAATAATTCTCCAACATCAATATTAGGAAAATCTGATTGCCACACTTCTACAGGTCTACCCCATAAAGCGGTTGCATTTAGATTCTACATTGTGTCATAAAATATTCTAAAACGGAAATCGTGAGATTGAAGGTATTTTAAATATTTACATATAACCATGTATTTACTGTAAGTACATAAAGAATTGTTGGTGTGGGATATTAAATTTGTCTTAGTTGTTGGAAGGAATAGATATAGCCTCCAGGATCAAAAACATCCCGAATTGCATTTATACCTTTATTACACCAATTCAGAAATTTGGGATTACTCATTCCTGGCACAAATTCTGGATTCCCCCATAATATTTTATATGGTGATTGTACTGTACTAATTGTTTTGTGTATCATCCTCCATGACATATATGTTCCATAAAATAAAGGGTTAGACAATATATGTGGGGGAATCTTCAGCCTCCAAATCATATGCAGTTAAATGTCTTTGATTTTACAGCCAGTCTGCAGCATACCTAAATAGAGCTCTATAATTATATGTCTGAACATCCGGAAATCCCAGACCTCCCTCGCTTCTTTTAAGACACAACCGTGCCCTAGCCACTCTTGATCTTTTATTTGCCCAGTTAAATCTAGAGAAGGCATTCATACAGTTAGATATATCTTGTTTTCACAAAATGAAAGGTAACATATTCATAAAATACAATAACACAAACAATTATTGAGTCTTAGTGGGGGGGGGGAGAAAGGTGGGCCCCTCCCCCCTTAAAATGGGGTAAGGATAATTTCTTAATATGTTATAATTCCCAAAATTATAAATTAGAAGAAAGAAAAAAAAGGAGAAAATGCCAAGTGAGGCATATCGGCAGCAAATAAATATTTGCCAAGTGTAATATTGCTAAGTACTGCCTTGCTCGGGAAAATAAAGGTTCGGGTTTACTTGTTCTATCCCTATTTGTGCCCCTACTCTAATGAGCTATACTACATAAAATACCCTGCCTAACATATCGGAGCACCCGCCCCAATTGGGGCGACCCGGACCAGAACCTAATCTTCCATGGGCTGAATTCTCCCCTATAGCTAAATGTCTAAAATAAATAAAAAGAACAAAATACAAATAAAACAATATAATAGAAATTAGATATTTACACTATATACAACAGATACCAAGTTACACAACTGGTCAAATCCATCCCAGCTCTTAAGCTATCAACAATAAATTCCTCTAGTCCCCTATAGGAGGTCACAAATACTAAATCATTGCCAAAACAGCAAAATAACATTAATTTACATTATACATTAAGACGGGCTCAGTATCATTCACATATTATAGATCTTATAACTAAGGCATGTGTATCGAAGCCTCCACTTAATATACTCCACCTACTGTGTCCCCAAAACCCATACTTTTCATTACTCGGTAGTGCATATACAATATTCAGTCACTAGTAAGCTCATCAAAGGTCAAATGAGGTAAAGGTCAAATTTAATGTGTTGTGGTTTAGAAAATTAACAAATTGGTCCGCCACCTAAGAGTCCCCATCCCAAATAATAACAAGATCATCAATGTAATGGCCATAAAACACCAGGTTCAAGCCAAATGGACCTTCATCCTCAAATACTGCCATATATATAAATGTTCCATGCAACTGTAAATAAAAAGTACCATCAAATAAAAAATAATTGTGTGTAAGAATAAATCTCTAAATAAAATCTAAAATAAATTCCTTTAAATTATTTGATAATGTGATATCCTTATCCAAAAACGTAGACAATGCATTAATCCCAAATTCATGGGGGATGTTAGTATACAGTCCCTGAACATCCAACATGAGAAAAGCATACATATCTTAATAATATTATTTATTTTCTTGACTCTTTTTTATGACGTTTTATTGAATTTTTCATCACAAGAAAAGTACATAAACATGGAACAGGATCAAAAACCTTGAGCCATGAACCGGAACAAGTACTTGCAAAACAAGCATGCACAATACAGGATAGACATAGAATCGGTAATGAATATAACTATCAAAGCATTTCAGAGGTACAGTCATGGCGGATGAGTAGTCACAAAAACAAAGAGAACAAACCGGGGAAGGGGAGAGCGAGAGGAAGCGAGAGAAAGAGGAAAGGGGAAAAAGAGGAAAGAGAAGTAGACAGGGTGGAGCAAAGGAGGGGAGAGGGAGAAAAAGGGGGAAGAAAAAATAAAAAGAAAGAGGACCTGTTGTGGCCAAAAATGAAAGTGAGAAAGCCCGAAAGAAAAGCCGTGTGGCTCAGCCTGAGTACCGGCAGGTCAGAGTAGGAAGAGATGACAGGTGACAAAAATAAAGAGTTGAAAGTCACGGTAACACCCCATCCTGAGGACAGGAGTTAAGTGTCTGGGTGGAGTACTGTGCCTTGTGGGTAAGGAGCAGAAACCACAATGTCAATTTTAAATATCTTCAGGATCTGAGCATGAGTGGCCCAGAGACTCCAGGGAGTGTGAGCCACTCAAAAGTCAACATTAGCCCATAGCAAAGCAAGTCACAGGGTAGATGCAGATTTATCAGGTTATTAATGAAATTCATAAGTTTCCCCCAGAGGATTTTCCCACATACCCAAAGATTGTGAAGCAAGGTGGGCCAAGAGGCGTGGCATTTAGGACACCTTCCNGTCTCCAACGGCATCATATGACTCTGTTCTGCCTGAGAGATATACACTCTGTGTATGGTCTTATAGTGAATTTCCTGAAAGGTAGTGGACTTAAGATACTGTATTTGGGGGGCAACTGCCGTATGGCGCTTGATTGAATTGGACCTTAATATAGAGAAAAGAAAAAAAGAAACAACAAAAAAAAAAAAACCTTAAAACCAGCAGTATGAAACAATAACAATCTTATAATAAAAAGTCCATAATAACAATCGCTGCTCTGATAGAGGAGAGACCAAACTCCTAGTAGAAACTATCCACCAAAGAAAATACAGATATAAATTATCTAAGCGCAGATAAATCACTATGGACTTGAATAATAATAAAATAATATTTATTAAATAGATAATCCCTCACGTGAGGATATATATCTAATATTAAAACCAAATATTACAAATAACATTACATAGACATATACAGTATTCATTACGCGCGTAGCTTTGATCCCTGACCACACGGCATGTAATGCGAAACACCCGTAGCTTTGATCCCTGACCACACGGCATGTCCTGTTACAACTAACAGCAATAGCACTATTCTTTTCGTACACATAGTGATTGTATTGACTGAGTTTGAGCATATGTAAATACTGAGGCGGCCGACTCGATAGAACGCCACTACAGAAGGCGGAGGGCTGGGGTCCCGCTCTGCAGACACGAAGGCAGAGCAATGCAGAGACGTCTGCATACCAGCCCAGTAACGGAGACAGCAGCTATTTAATAATTTAATAATTTATTTACATATCTAATTATTGATCCAAATATATTGAGCAGTGTGGTACAGGTTGTTTTTATATATTTTCCTACTTATCTTTATCTATTTATTTTAAATTTATTTAGCAGGTTTTAAACATATAAGTAATAAAAGTTACATTTTATGATAAATATGAAGTGTTGCCCTCTAAGAGTGCCCCGTTAAAAAAAACCCTATGTCTTTTTCTCTCTCTTTTGGAACTTATACGATTAGTAGGGACAAAAGGGTTCACCACTTTACAACTTATTCAGGATAATAAACAATAACTATATAAAATATAGGTAGGGTGAGGAGGGATTTTCCTTAGTGCAGGTCCTCCTCTCTAAAAGTGTCTAAAAAAATTCTTGTCACCAAGTATGCTGCCAGAGTTTGAACACTGTAAATCTGTAAAAACGCGGTAAACCAGAAAAACCTAAATATGCAATAAATCAGTTTGTTTGACGTGTAAATTTATGAGCAAATAAATAAAGTATGAAGTGCGCTAGTAGATTATGATTGTTTTAGAATTGATTGTCAAAAAACAGACATATTATTAAAATATAGAATCAATTTAATCAAATTTATGTTAAAAAATTGAATAAATTCTTATTAAATATAAGACAATATGGACATGTTAGTAATCAAACATCAACAGTGATTATGACCAACGTACCACAAGCTCTTGCAGATAATATATGATGGAAACATTAGCTAATCTCACAGAATCTGTTGGGACTTCTTATTCCTTTTATGCAGCTGATTCTCAGTCCATACTTGCACCCACCATGACATTATATATGTTCTCAACCATGAGGGAATGTATTCAGACTCCAAGAATCCAAGAACTCTGTTGTGCTTTCCAATAGTGTTTCCTCTTAATATACTGTAGATCGTAATCGCTATGTTTGGTACGATGTGGTCAGAGGTCCCCTGGACGCATTTCACTGTGCTTGCTCAGGGTTTCTTCAACAGGAAGTTCATTTTCGATTCCGTGTCCTTTTAAATAACCAGGTTCCGATTCAACTGAATCACGTGTAGTTTTCAAGCATCCAAAATAGCGCTTACCTTTTTTTTTCTGTCTTTTGGGTGAATCTGAATAGACTCTGCTTAATATTAGAAATTTTATACATATTTTCCACTAGTTTTTCTGCAGAGGATAACNCACAGTCCCTTTTTGGTGGATCCTGCTTTAATTTTAAAAGTATATATATAAATAATATTTTTCATTGAATGTTTGTGTAATACTTGTGGATAGGAGTCTATATAGTTTTGAATGCTGAATTTTCCCTTTGTCGGATTGACAGTTGGCTGTAAGCCTGAAAAAAATGTAATAAAATACTAGAGCACTTGAAATTCAAATAAAATTTAGATTTTATTATTTTTATTCACCAAAAATTGTCATATATAAACTTATAAAAATATGCAAGACCTAAGCATTTATACACCAATAGCTGGGATCTTAAATCGGCAGCATTCACCAGGGATATGAAATCGCCAATGCATTGTGATGTACAGTATTCAGTAACTGTCGTTTTCGTTTGGCGATTTGAAATCCCTGGCGAATGCTGTCGATATCCACTGGTGATTTTTCATGTATTCGGCTGGCGATATGGCAATAAACTGGCATTTGCAATGGCGATGTTGTTTAAAATCACCATGTCGAATTCACNTACACAATCACCCTGGGGAATTAGAAGCCTTGTTACTGGTGATTAATGTTAATCAGCAGCCAATTAGGCCACATATTTTTTCATATAGTGATTTTTTCATTGTCAATCACTATATAAACTTGTGCATGGGCGTTTTCCTCAGAGGTGTTTGGAGCTGGTGAGGTAGGGAGAGTGGTTTGGGGTTGGAGTATATGGACCTGATTCAGACTTTTAGCGCACGCAATGGAAACTCGCACGCATGATTCAGATCTGCGGCATTTCGCTTAAAAAACCTTAGAGTGAATTGCACGGTAAATAGCCGCAGTGCGCTTATGCGCACCCATGCATCTTTTTTTAAATGGCCAACTAGCTCTAGTTAAATTAATTAATTCTAATTGTAGTTGTTTGTAGTACACCCACATGCCTTATTCTTATGCTGCGAGGAGCTGTTCAACA
>JABWIB010002057.1:17424-31235 GCA_016617825.1 Platyplectrum ornatum | reverse complement strand
ACGCATTCCCATGCTAAGAATTGGCCGCATTAGGATGCATGTGCGTAGAAACGCCCTGTGTATTGATTTGCATGCATAAACACGCCCATAAGTCGTTCATAGAAAAGACAGATGCNGTGTTGGTCGGATGCTCTGAATACAGCTAATTTGGACGCGTGTTTTTGGGACCCGCGCATGCGCATAGCGAATTATCGCACGCTGTGCGCTAAAAAAAAGACGCAATACGCTCAGTGAATCAGGTCCAATAGGTGTTTATTTCTTAGTGACTGTTGCTTGGAGTGTGTTTGTATTTGTGTCATTTGTTGTTCTAATTTTGTTTACTTTGGGATGGATTTTTTTGATCTTGTGGTTTTTATTTTTTTTTGCTCATTTATCTTCCCCATTTAGCGTGAGTGAAAGGTTGATTGCTAGAAGTGTGCCTGTTTCATTGTTTGTTTGTAGGAGAGGAGGTATAGTGTGTGTTTGTGTGTCTAAGTGTAGATTGTCTTTGTTTTGTGCAGTGTGTTTGTATATTTTTTCCCCCTTTTTTTGGGTTTGGGACAATGTCCAGCAGTGGGAGAAGTAGTTTCAGTGAGGAGGAGCAGGGAGCAGTGCAGGGAAGGGAAAGTGCCCCAGGTACTAGGGCGCGGAGTAAGGCCAGGTGGAAGATCCGCTTCAGTAACGTGGAGATTCCTGCACTAGTAGAAGCGATGCTTGCACGCAATGATTAATTGTATGGGGTACGTGCCTCCTCCATTTCTACTAGTCGGCAAAAACAGCTGTGGGAGGAAGTGGAGTCTGCGGTGAACGCAATTAGCCCACATAAGTGCTCTTTAAGGAGAATTAAGAAGCGCTTTTCGGATATAAAGCACCTTGTGAAGACAACATTGGGGAAGATTGTGGATTATCGGCGCAAAACTGGCGGTGGGGAATGCCCTGACGTGTCTTCATGCCTATGAGGAGGCCATTCAGGCACTCATACTAAAGGAGTCGATTGGGGGTGTCGCTCCTTTGGATTCAGATAACCCACCACAGTCTGGTAAACATTTTTTACATTAATTTTATTTATTATTATTTACATTAAAATAAATAGTGACTTGTTGATATAATGTTTTTTTTTTTTTAATTTGTCTCTAGTCATCCCAAGGACCTCCTCACAAGGGACTGCTGTTCCGCCCCTTCCGATGGCTCCATCTGTTCTGGAAGAGAGTGATGAAGTTGAAGGTTAATTTTTTTTCACATAAATTAGATATGCCTATGTGCTATAAGAAGGATACATTTTCTGCAACTGATTTTTAGGGGGAGTAAAGATTAATTAAAATTTTAATTTCATTTTTAAATATAAGGTTACTTGTAATGGTTATNAAAATGGTGCATTTTTGTTCCTAAAGCTTAGTCGCTGTAGTGAATAGCTACTATATGCATTGCAAGAGGAAGGTTGCGCCTGTATTTTAAGGTGACAGGCGTAATTAGATGTGTTCAATTAAAATATGGGGGTTTTCAATTTGCATTTTAAAAATATAGGACACTTTAAAAGTGTGTACTTGAAACATTTTAAAAATTTCCCATTGTAAAAAACAACACAATAACATCCATCGGTTGTCCCTAAACATTCACCTTGTGTATTTTAAAGGGCCATCAACTGCTGGATATCCACCAGCACCACTGCATGTTTCTTCGCCTTTCCAGACTGCAATAGATGATATTGACATGCAACCTGTTGAAGTGATGCCAATAAGTGGTAAGTATGCAAGCTAATTTGCTCACTCTATTTCAGCAACATTTATAGTGTAATACTCTAAATGTGAGCTCCAGTACGACACAAAGTACGGGTACACCTACATCCACACCTTTGCCAACACCCACACAATCACCACAAGGAAGAGGCTGTGGCGCACGTACCAGGCGTGGGAGAGGGAGCCAAGAGAAAATGTTGTGTACCAGACAATCTCTAAGGCCAAAAAAAAAAAATGTTACATTCATTTATGCATTGTTTTTTTCTATGACAATTATTTTCATTTGCCATGTACCTGCAATTGCATGATGTAAAAAAACGTTCTTTAACTAAAAAATGAAAATAAAGAACGTTAAACAAAAAAAAAAAAACTGATTCTTTTCTAATGCAATAGATAATTTTCCAAACCTTAATATCTACATTTGCAATAAAGTATGTTTCTAACACAAGCAAACATAAAAAATGCAAACACAAAAATGTATTCAATGTATACTCTCCTGTGGTTTAGTATTATGATATTTTATAAAATAAACTAGCTTGCATTTGAAATTAGTACAGTACAAAAAAACTTAGCCAATTTTGAACACCTACATGAGAAATGATCCCGAATGTGCCTACTTCTTGTCTGTAACCCTGACCTACTGTGTTTCTGAGAAGATGATGACAGTACTTCCGCATCCTCACTGTCTGCTTCATGAACCTTACCCCAAGGCTCACTCAGGGCAAGATTATGAAGCAGACAACAAGCCCACACAATATGAGCCACCTTTCTTGGAGAATAAAGAAGTTGTCCACCAGACTTATCAAGGCACCTAAAGTGAGATTTTAATACACCAAAGGTAAGTTCTATCACACATCTAGTGGCGCGGTGTGCCTCATTATATTGGTGGTGTGCGGGAGTCTCAGGATGCAGCAGTGGGGTCATTAGCCACGAGCGACACCCATTTCCTGAGGGATGGAGAAAAATTAAATTAAACACACTTATAGAGGAAATGCACACACATTCAAAACCAAAGTACACACATCTATACTCAAAAGCCAAAAGCCATCCTTCTGGCATATGATGTTGTTCAAAATGGACATACAACACTGAGCGACCCAGAATCGTGACATGAGCCTGGAAAGCTGGCATATACACTCATGATTTGTAGTTTTGCATCACAGACCACCTGAACATTCAGGGAATGATACCCATGCCTATTCATGTAGGTAGGCACCGAGTTCCATGGTGCTCTCAGTGCTACGTGAGTGCAATCTATGGCTCCCAGGACAGATAAAAATCCTGAGAGCGCATAAAAGCCCTGATTAAGGTCATGCCATGCTGCTTCGTGGCTTGGGAAACAGACATGTCTGCACATAATTTTAGCCAGAGCACTTAACACCTGAGATAAGTGTCTGGAAAACATTGGTTGTGATATTCTAAGCCCTGACAGAAACTGGAAAGAACCAGTTGCAAGGAAGTGAATGGAACACATTAATTTAAGCAGCCCAGGAACTGTGTGGCTTTAAATACTCTCTCATCTGATCATATAATGCCAGAAGAGCACGGTTTATCCGAAAATATCTCACCACCTTCTGATCGGTAAGGGAGCCCAGGTCCTTATGCACCAGAAACGTGCGCACAGGATGAGGAATTGTGCAAACAGTTTGGACCTGGGGCTGGTCATGCTGCTCCGCCTCCTCCGTGGCCCTTGACCTTTGCCTAAGAGCATTAGGCCAAGGCAATATTGCAGCACCTTTCATCTTGCTCAATGAACAAAACAAGCTTTCACTGCTCTATTAGTGCCTTTATATAGTGTTCCTAATTAGCAATCTATGGTATGGGCAGAGATCCACTTCAATTCAATTCAATCACAGAATTCGACATTTACTGAATTAGACTTTTGTATACTTTTTATTGAAAAATTCGCCACATCTCTGGTATGGGCAGAGATCCACTTCAATTCTCCAATCTCTGTTGTCGATTGCCCTATTGTCGTTTTAGAAAAATCGCCATGGCGATGTGTTGGTGATCACAGAATTCGACATTTACTGAATTAGACTTTTGTATACTTTTTATTAAAAAATTCGCCACAGCGATATCACATGGGCGATTTAGAAACAACAGAAAAATTGGCGATCTCGAACACATTTGACACTAATTTAGAAATCGCCAGCGAAATCGACATCGCCTGGTGACATATGGAAATTGACGTTTAGTGAATTCCCCCCATTGTGTTAAGATTGAAGATCCAAAATGACTCACTTGCATAACAGCAGAAAACAGTCTCCTTCTCTCATAGATGATTTAATGGATTCAATACCTTGCAAAGAAAAACAATCAATATTGCGATTGTGATTATGATGAACATGTTTTGATACAGAATGACAAAAGATTTCTTATCAATTTACTCCGGCAATGTATTTCATTCTCTTGAAGTGCAGCCTACTATTTGTCGCACTTAAAGTAGATTAGATAAACGACAAAGGAGCTTTTACAGTTAATAAATGTTTTAATAAAGTAAATCATTAAAAGATTTAAATTTCAAATGTTTTTATCTATAAAACATATTGTGCATTGTGAACGTCCAAAAGGATAACAGTCAATTGTTCTGGGTTGTAGCCAATTGTTGTCCCATACCAATCAGAGAGGTTTCATTCTTCTCATTCTCAAATGACTTTTAACTAGAAGGTTTTTAAGATTATATGAACACCTAAACACCACCATAGATTTTTGTTAATTTAATTTGTTCTTTAGTATTGGATTGCATTTTTATTATTCCTTTGATATGGTCTGCAGTGGAGTTGAACTGAATGAACAACAGAGGGCCATTATTCAACAGTATTTTTAGTATAGAAAAGAATGTTTCAGAGCTTCTGCTTGTGTATGAAAATCCTTATCAGAAGGACAGTTCTTCCTTAAGCAGAGGAATTAACTCTTAGGGATATTCTTTTTCCAGTTTCTCTGATGAGAACTTTTAAAGTTTAGAAAATGGCTAGTGTCTACTTCCTTTTTATAGTTTTTAATGAATATTTTATTATTTTTCAACAATAAATTTTTATTAAGAGTTGGCAACAAACAAAGCAATGTATGAAACATGACACAGAAAATAAGCACAGGCACAGAAGGCCTGTGAACAATAAGCCACTCAATTTTTAACAATTTAACAAATTAAGAGAAAATAGCCAGAGAAAGATGGTTCAGCATCATTAGATGCAAGGATCAGAACTTGCACAATAAACAACAATGTAATTAGCAATACAGTAAAGGCTCATTTCCACTGAAAGACACAATAAAGTGACTAACCAAACCAGGGAACCAAAATAGGAACACTCAGTGTGGCGAAGGTGTGAGGGAGCCCAAGAGGGAGGAAGCTCATGAATGTCTGGTGACTCAGGAACCAGAAAAAGGGAAGATGAGAGAGAAGACAAGGGAGCTGCCACATATTCCTCCCAGCAGAACCATTTAAGGAGAGGAGAGGACGATCTTTGGGAGTAGGGAGTATCTAATGTTTCCATGTTGTAGCTGTGAGCAACTTTAGAAATGACCCTAGCTAGTTTGGAGGATGAGGGGGTTTCCAAGCCTGACCAATGACCACCTTGGCTGGTGAGAGAATGTGTCCAAGAACATAACGTTTTACTGAAGGAAAAGCAGAAGGGTACAGGTGTAGCAGTGAGACCTTCAGGGTTAGGACGATGTCAGTCTTACACACTTTTCAAACAAGGGTAGTTACTTGAGTGCAAAAACACTGTATCTCTGGGCAAAACCAGAATACATGGGCAATGTCCCCAACAGCTCCACAAAGTTTCAAGCAAGGTTCGGGGTAAAGAGGGCCAAATGCTGTGGAGACGTTGTGGGGTATGGTACAAAGAGTATAGAGGTTTAACCTGCCTCTCTATGTGGTCAGTGCATCTGGATAAGCGAAAAGCAGAGAGAAAAATTCAGATTTTTACACTTTCATGACTTATAGCTCTATTTATAGGGAAGTTTTCGTCTTCGTCTTCGCTGGCACTATCGCTTATTTAAAAACGCTGGGAGCAGAGATTTTGCCTCTGAAAACTCCCCCAGCCTGAGCTGGCGGATACAGTAAATGTTGCTATCGCATCATGCCCTTTGTATTTACATGTTCCTTGAATTTACACACCTTTCAAACAGTACACGCTATTCACACAATACACACACCGTTCACACACCATTCACGCAATATACACACCATTCAAACAGTAAACACACTATTCCACCAATACACACAGCGAACACACAATACACACACCATTCACACACATAATTCACATAGTACACACATAAGTACACTCACCTTTATGGAAACTTCAGAAGAGGACACAGCAGGACACAGCACAGAGACAAAATAATAAAAATGGCTGCCACATCCAGTGATTGGCTGGCTGAAAATATTAGAGGATTTGCAGCTAGCACACTTGTCTGCCCTCGCACAAGCTTGCCTGACCCCTCCCACAGTTATTGTTCAGCACAGTTATTGCCTGAGCACTCCCAGGGCTGCAGCACTTGTAGGCCCTGTAAGTCACCAACACCCCCCCACCTCCCTGGAAAAAAAAAATATTTGAAAATGAATGCTCAATATCTGGCCTCCCATCCAGGACCCCGGTGGCCGGGCCCATTCCCCTTCCCCCTCTCCATTGAACCATAAAAGAAAGAAATTTTATTTTAAAGGAAAGTCGATTAAGGATGACGTTTGAAGATATTTAAATGGTATTTTTTTTATTATGTCACATACAATTCAGACTTTTGCCCCTTGTCTATTGATAGCTCACAAATTAAATTTACATATTCTTATAACTTTTCCTTGATTTGTTTTTCCTTCCAGGAAATGATGACAACTTGAACTCAGTATTTTATGAGCATCTTGCAAGATCTCTTCAACATTCACTGTGTGGCGACTTAATATTAGGTCGTTGGGGAAATTATGACTCTGGTGACTGTTTCATTTTAGCATCAGATTATCTAAATGCATTTGTCCATTTAGTCGAAATTGGAAATGGCCTTGTTACTTTCCAGTTAAGAGGACTAGAATTTAAGGGTAAGATGAATAGACAAATCAAGTTTAAATCTGTAGCATTTAGGGGCTTATTCAGGCCTTAATTTACTAAACAGGATTTCAGGGAGATTGAAAATTGGGGATGTTGCCCATAGCAACCAATCAGATTCAAGCTCACACTCTCCAGTATGTAAAATGAAATGGAGAGCTTGAATCTGATTGGTTGCTATGGGCAACATCCCCACTGTTCAATCTCCCTGTTTAGTAAAGTTAGGCTTCAGAGTTGCCATTACACCTTTTTTAGGTGCAAGTGTAGACCTGAGAAAAAACGTATTGCAATGTAATGTTATTGCATACAGAAAAAAATGCTTCGCATTTTGCTTTTGTGTGAGTTAGGTTGCGAATGCCGCGCTAATGCTCTCGTAGGTATGCTGCCTGTGGTATTCTGAGGGAAAACCCCTTGTTCTCCCTAGAGATTGGTCAAGAATTTTGTAAAGTAGAATACTTGGGCGCTTCACTACTTTGGGTGGTCTAGCGTTAATTAGTGAAAGAAGTTTGCTAGAAACAATATTGTTAAGATCAAAAAAAGATTTTATTAATATAATTTAGAAGGTATATATTGCTTAAGATATAGGACATGTTTTTCTTCCCTTTTGGTATGTAGGCGCTACTTTGTTGCTGGTAACAAATTATATAAATGATAAAATGAAATGAAAAGGAGGATCACCGTCACCGTTTTGTTGATTCTTTTCTTTTTCCCAAGCTGTGATTTTGATGGTGAGAAATTTACTTCGGTCTCACTGATGTTTGAAGTGAATTTTAGATTTAGTGTGTTTTCATTTATATAGTTGGTGAATTTCTCCAAATCTTCATTGCTTCCTGTCCAGATACACAGAACATCATCTCTATAGCGTTTCCATGTGTGTATCCAGTTTGAATATGGATTGTTTTTGGACCATATGGATTGCTCCTCCCAATGGGCAACGAACAGGTTCGCGAACTTGGTCCCCATTGCGGTTCCGCGAAATTGCCGAAAATGTTGCCCATTGAAGGAGAAGTAGTTGTGGTGTAGAATGAATCGACAATAAAGTCTTGTTGGATTTTATCCAGATCCGAAAACGTATTCAACATTTCTTTTGTGTGTTTGCACCCTGCCTGATGGTCTGTTACTGAGTACAAAGAAGTGATGTCACTGGTCTTTGGTCTTTTTTCCATTCTATAGTTTCAATGAGCTTCAATACCTCAGTAGTATCTTTAAGGTAGCTGGCTGTCTTTTTTCTATGGGTTGGAGAAATATAGCAATGTACTCAGAAAGGTTGGTAGTGATGCTTCCTATTCCGGAGATAATGGGTCTTCCCAGGGGATTTTCTAGATTTTTGTGTATTTTAGGTAATTGGTAAAAGATTGGTAGTCTTGGGTTTTTGACGTATATATAGTCATACTCTTTTTGGGTTAGAATTACTTTTTCTAGAGCAGTTTCAAGGATCAATTTTAGTTCCTTTTCGTAAAGGTCTGTAGGATCCTTTTTCAGCGGTTCATATGTGGTTAGGTCTTTCAAGATATTTTCTGCTTCTTTTATGTAGTCGTTTTTGTTTATTATAACTACCTCCTCTTTGATCCGCTGCCTTTATGATCAACATTTTTGAGTCTTTTAACTCTTTCGTTGTGTCTCTTTCTTTTTTTGTGAGATTCTTTTTCCGGATTTTTGTGTTTTTTTTTATTTGCTAATGTCTTCCTCGACTTCCTTCTGGAAAAGTTCTAAATACTGGCCTTTGAGATATTGAGGATTGAAAGTGGATCTTTTCTTGAGATTTGTGTGTTTAAAAACAGCTTTAGAAGATATTCGTGAGGCAGAGCCATTTGTTTCTTCTGTAGATGAATTTGGGTTGTTCTGCTTTTCTTTGAGGAAATATTTTTTAGGGTTAAATTCCTTATGAATTTTTGTAAATCCAGGTAGGTATTAAATTTGTTTAGACTTTAACTTGGGGCGAATTCTAGACCTCTTGATAGGATTTTATTTTGTGTATCGTTCAGTTTAATTGTGCTTAGGTTGAAAATGCCTTCATTTTTTATTTCTTCTGTTTTGGTTTCGTCCAATTCTTTTTTCTTCCTCCTCGTTTGCCTCTGCCTCTGTGTTTTGTTTTGTTTTTTGTTGATATTTCTCTATTTCTGGTTGTTTTTCTAGGATTGTGTCTCCCCAAGGTATTTCTATGTCCTGTTTCCATTTGGTTGGTGTGAATTTCTAGGCTAATTATAAAAAATGCGTTATACACTGGCTTGCGTCTAGATCTGTTTTGATGTTGTAGTCCTTTTCTTGATTTGTGTTTTTTATTCTTTCTGACAGTTTTTTTTTTTTTTTAGCAATTCTAGTTTAATGAGTGTGCTTCTCATTTCTGCCTTTTCCAGGCCCTTTTTATAGCTGATCTGTAGTGTTTTAGGGGGTTCTTCTCCTTTTGTGTTGTTCTCTCTGGTGTTGTTTTCTGGGTTTGTTGGGGATTTGTATGGATTGTGGCTCTGGTGGTTTTGGTGGTCCTGTTGATACCAATGTGTGCTTTTGTGGTATGGTATTCTTGTTCCTTTCTGTTTATTTTGATAGTTGTTATTGTTCTGGTTTGAGTTAGATTTGTGGTTTTGTGCTGGTTCTATATTTGCTGTGGAAGCTGCGTTATGGGTTTTGGTGTTATGGTATCTGGTTTTATGGTAAGATTCGTTGTAATTTTTCTTACTCTCTTGTTTCCAGTTTATGCCATTCTCCGCATCATTTCTGTCTCTTATTAATTTATTATATTTGCTGCTGAGGATTTCTTCCTCAAGTTTCTTTATTTTATTTTCAGAAATATTTTCTAGTGTATTGAAGTCCTCCAGGTGTCTGAGATCCTTAAAGTTTTCTTCAATTATTTTTATCTCAGTTTCAATATTTGTTAGTGATTCTTGTCTTTCCTTTATGATTAAGTACTGTAGTTTATTGGAACAGTCACTTAGGATTGTTTCCCATTCTACATAGAATTGGGCATTTTTTTGGCGAAAGTAGATTTTTTAAAGATTCTCAGGCCTGTTGGGATTAGATTTTGCTCTTTAAATTTTTTCATGAAAGAAATATCCCACCATTGTTTTGTTTCTGCTGCTGCTAATTTTTCATATTTTAAAAATTGAGAATAGAAGCTTTCTTCGTTTATGTTTGTTTTTATTTTTAGCATTTCTTGTGTGGGTTTTTTTGAAAACTAGTTCTCTAACTTTCTTAATCTCTCTGTTCTATTATTTTGCATGTCTATTTGGATAGAGAGGGTTAGGGGTGAGCTGCTGCTGGCAATGCGTAAGGGGTAGTGGTATATTTTGCTTTTGTACAAATAATTCAGAAGCTGCATAGAGTTATGTTTAATTTGCAAATTAAAGTTGAGTTATGAAACTTTGCCTTTCCACTCTAATTCTGTTGTCTTTTTAGCCACTGCAATTTAATGGTAGGTTTTAATGTCTTTATGTTAATGTATTTATTTTATTGGAATGTTTAAATTTTTCTTGCTTTTGTATGTGTATGTGTATAGTGTATAGTAGTATTTAGTATTTGTAGGCATTATGTATTTTGGTTGCTAGCAGAATAATACTTTAAAGGAATACACAAAAAAAACAAGGAAAGGAAATGTGTGTGTGTGTGTGTGTGGGGGGGGTGTTAAGATAAAATAATTTTTTTTTGTCTTTTTACCCCATTGAAGGAACATATTGTCATCAAAGAGAAGTGGAAGCAATAACTGAAGTAGATGAAGACAATGAAGGATGCTGCTGCATACAGACTGGCTATTTGCCGCATATCCTTTCATGCAATGCAGCATTCAGCAAGAGATGGCTGACATGGGAAGTTGTAAGAACCCAATATATACTTGAAGGATATAACGTCATTCATACCAATGCTGCTAGTCTTTTGCAGGTATTTGATCTGCGAAAAACATTCATCAAATATTATGTAAAGGTATGTTTTTTTATACAGCTTGTCTTTTTGATGCAAAAAAAAATATTTTAAAGTAATTTAGACTCTAAATATTCCATTGATGTAATTTTTGTGTCTTAGTATATCATGTATCTCATACTCCTTTTCCACTGACAAAAAAAACAGGGTTTATGTGCATAGACCCAGGTTTATTTTGGTGGTAAAGGGTCCCAAGAAATTAAACCCCGGTAAAGTTACCCAGGTTTACCTGGGACTAATGCAGGGTTTTCACCCGGGTTGCTGCAGTGAAAAAGGGTTTCCCTTTAAAATATAGTAGGTAACAATACTCTACTCTATTCAGTGGAAATGGTGTCAACCCAGGTTCACCTTGAAGTGGAAAAGGTTCCTTTTTATTTACCTGGAAAAATGCAGGGTACAAACCTGGTCTGAACGAACGTGGGTGGAAAAGAGGTATTAGTGCATCTTTGTGTATTTCATGTAACTAGATGACCAGACACACATGTAAAGGGCTGGATGCTGACTGGACAAACCAGGAATCCAAACCAAACCAAGCCATGATTTTGTATCTGCAAGCCAAATTTAGATCCCAAATGGTGGCAAAGCACAATTTTCCAGGACATGTCATATCTATTTTGTATTGTGCAAAAGAAGTTCTCACAAGAGTTGTGCAGTTAGATAGAGTGAGTGTGAGCTGCATTTATTCACCTATGTGCATAAGTGTCAGGCTCAGATCTGTCCTAATTCAAGAGCCCATATTAGGGTTATCTGTTCTATTTAACATTATATATATGCACTATTATTCAGTTCTATAACTAGTGTACTATTGGTACATAAGTTATAGGAAGAATTTATTTATATATATTTAAATATTCTTTTAAGCTTTATTCATATTATTAGCTTAACTATCTTTTAACTAAGTTTTTTATTAGTATTATAATATTTGTTGGGGTGAATGAGGCCTGAGGAGGAAAGTTAGATAGTTCTATTATTTAATATTATTATTGATTTAATTATACTTATTTGTGTGCAGTTTTTTCGCAACATTATAATCCATAATAATAACTAAAAATCCATAATGAACCAGTTAACTGAGGGGAGGCATCCCAGTTATAGTATTGGAACTGGCAGTGTTCAAATTAATTTGGGAACCACTAGTAGGATTACAACCAGCCCTAAACATGCACATAAATAGTGCATACTACACAGATCCTTTTGTAATGGCAGGGTGACTACAAGGCCAATTAAAAAAGGTGTAGAAATGTAGAAATAGAGGATGAAACTGTCGAAATGAGGGGGCTGTAAGTTTATCTAATTTATCTTACATGCAGGTAAAGGGATATGCCTTCTCCTTGCATGATATACAGAGGGGTTTGTTTCAGGAGAAACGTGCACCTCTATACTTACCGCTCGCTGCGGCCACTAAAAACTCTGGATCAGCCCTTACTGCTGCATGTGATCTTTAATTATAAAAAAAATTCTCAATGTATTAAATCATTTTTGTTAATTGCCCATAAAATGGCTGATACATATGCTGAAATATTAAGAAGAAAGTTACATCTATGAGATTCAAATATTATAGAAACTGTAGGGTGACAGGTAAAGACCTTCGCTCTGTGTCGTATATATACAGCGCAGGGTGCAGGGCCAACATTATTGCCCCTCCCCGATGATCAGTAAAAATTGCAGCTGTCAGTGACTATTGGAAGTATGCCTTGAAACAGCTTATTGCGAAATGATCGTGGGAATCAGCCCGGCAATAGCTTCTTTCCGTTTATTTATTTATTTATTTATTTATTTATTTATTTATTTATCTATCCATTTAGAGAATTGATTGTGCTGCTAAACATAGTAGCCAATTAACCTATGCATTTACACTTTAACCTTTGGGGAGATCCGTATATTTTACCCACCTTGGGTATTTATTAAATAAACTGTATAACAGCACCCTGGTGATGTTATAAGTGAGCATCCCAATTAGATTATAGCATTTGAATTAGATCCGTTAGGATAAAAAGTGCTGCTAAAATGGAGTAGTTGTTTACATTATATTGCTGCTTAATGGATAAAAGTGCTGCCATAATGGAGTAGATGTTTACAAAATGTTGCTGCTAACTAAGGACAAGGAGTGTTGCTAAAGGGTATATAAGGTTTACAGTAGTGATGTGCGCCTGGCATTTTTGGGGGTTTTGGTTTTGGATCTGGATCTCCCTTCATGTTTTGTATCTGGATGTGTTTTGCCAAAACCGCCCTTGTGGGTTTTGGTTTTGGATCTGGATTTTTTTGCAAAAAATGCTAAAAATGGCTAAAACCACAGAATTTGGGAATTTTTTGTCCCTAAAGTATTATAAACCTCAATAACATTAGTTTCCACTCATTTTTAGTCAAGTGTGATCACTTTCCAACTCACAAAATAGTTTTTAACCTGCTTTTAGCCAAAAGTTGCACCGAACAAGGTTGAGGTGCGTGATGAAATTGCTCTTGGACCTCCCACTCATGTGTCAAGTGTAAACATGCTGACATAGATATTAAGGATGCTTCTGAGGAATTGTATCAGGATATGGATTGCATTATATGCNTGAAACATGGATNATCTGTGTANACTGGTAAAATGGTCAAGAGTGTGGCAACTGCAGTTCAAAATCATGCACCTAGACAGCCAAAACCATAACCCTTAATATAACATTGCTGCCATTACTTTAGAAATAACTGAGGAAAGGGATTTAGGGGTAGGTCAGTATTTCACCAGGCATTCTATGAGGCATTGGTTTTCAGCCTCCTCCGAAATTCTGTGTTCAGTTGTGGTGGCACTCCATAGGCCATGGGTACATGGCCATGTGTTCAGTTCTGATGGCCATATATCCAGAAGGTCATACATACATTATCGAAAGTGCAAAGAACCACCAGGAATAGACCAACTAAATAAGTACAACTGGGCAGACTAGGTGGACCTATCATGCTATCACCAGGTGCAAGATAAAATTGTCCTTGGGCCCCCCACTCACCCTTGTATTGTATACAGGACATGCACAGTTTAACATTTTTTTTTTGTACTTTGTTTTAACCCCCACAAATCTGCTCTCCCCTTCTTCCTACAGCCGATCAGGGCTGCAAGTTTCGGACGATAAATAGTAAGGACGGCCCTTAATTTTCTCCAGGT
>JABWIB010002056.1:26018-37642 GCA_016617825.1 Platyplectrum ornatum | reverse complement strand
CACAGTGTGTTACCCTGATGAGAACAGCTATANGATCATGGATGTTACTCTATTAGTAAATGATCCCAGCTAATGAATGTGCAGAAAGGTACAGCTGACTCTATGATCGCTCCTGTTCTGAGCTTGTGCAGTGTCAAAATCCGCTGCAATGATAATCTAGGTGTACAGGAGTTTTAATGGCTGGAGAAACAAGAAGAATTACAATACTTTATTATGATTATCAAACTGTCACCAGTTTGCAATGTAATACACACTGAAGGGATCTTGTTTTGAATCAAGTAATATTTATTAGAAAAAACACAACAACATAAATAACATAAAAGGCCAAAAAGACACCCCAGAAGACGAGGCACNCGGGGACAAAACAGATGCCAAAAGGTCCCAGAAGATTCACCACATTTAGGGCAGAACCCCCCCCCCCCCTCATCGCCTCATAGGGGCCAGCCTACAAGAGGTGAGATAGACTCTATGGAGGATATAAAGGTGGAAGGGATCTTGTTTAGCAAAAATACACAAACAATAATCCATTATTAATGTACAATGTTATTTGCCACCAATGTAAAAGCTGCTATTAACCATTGCCTTTAATAGCCAATGTCATGTGGTTTCCTGTGGTTGGTATAAAGACACCTAGTGACCCAAAAAATGATGAAGTAATCATTGTAGAAATGTTGTGGTGTAGAAATATGAAAAGATTCTCTCTTGATCAATAAGGCTGGGTATATAAGGCTTATTAAAACATTTTTGTTTGTCTTTGACATGACAGGCAAATGACATCTGTAAATGCAATGGGTGGAAGAATCCCAACCCACAGACAGCACCAAGGATGGACCTTCAGCAACCTGCAGCCAGCCTGAGCGAGCCGTGCCGAAGCTGTAGTCACTCACTAGGTATAAGAATCCTGTAATTACTATTATGTTTTCCTTCTTATGTTCCAACATTATTTACACTTTCTAGCCTCATGACTTACAATATGGTCATGTATAACTCTGCCTACGCTGAAATATTACTTTTAAGCACTTTCATGCAATGGTGTAAAGAAATCTCTATAATTATCAGATTTAGAGAAAGTGAGCCTATGCTTTGGATTAATTTTTTTTTTAATGTTCTTATTTTGGACTGTAGCTGACCACGTGTCACATCTAGAAAATGTATCTGAAGATGAGATCAATCGTTTGCTGGGGATGGTGGTGGATGTGGAAAATCTCTTCATGTCGGTGCATAAGGAGGAGGACACAGACACCAAACAAGTTTACTTTTACTTGTTCAAGGTTGGATGAGATTGGAGCTCTATACTAGTATTTGGATTCCACTGATGCCTGGAACTTTATAGAGGATTCTTTGTTTCATGTCTTGCAGCTTCTACGAAAGTGCATCCTACAGATGATCCGGCCAGTAGTAGAAGGCTCTCTAGGAAGTCCACCATTTGAAAAGCCAAATATTGAACAGGTGATTTTAAGTATAAAATGTAGAATGTCAACATTTTTCTGTTTGATATTCACTGTCAGTTGTTTGATGTAAGTGTCGTTTTGTTATATGCTTGTTATATACCTCTGCTACTGTCGNTTAGGTGCTTTTATTTATTACAATCTGGACTTAATTTGTTCTTCATTTCTTGTTCCCTAGGGAGTGTTGAATTTTGTGCAGTATAAATTTAGCCACCTACAACCAAAAGAGCGTCAGACTATGTATGAACTCTCCAAAATGTTTCTTCTTTGTTTAAATTACTGGAAACTTGAAACCCCTTCGCAATTCCGCCAGAGGTCACAAAGTGAGGACGTAGCAACATATAAGGTTAATTACACAAGGTAAAGAGAGAGGTTGGCTGCAGTCTTTTCTTCTTCTAGTGCTAGATACAAGTTTCTGGTGTCTTTGTCTTGTGTGTTACACAGAGATTAATGCTATTAATGGCTGCTCTTGTTGCAGGTGGCTGTGCTATTGCCATGTCCCTCAGAGCTGTGACAGCTTGCCTCGATATGAAACCACACACGTATTTGGCAGGAGCCTCCTCCGCTCCATCTTCACAGTTACACGTAGACAGCTACTGGAAAAGTTTAGGGTGGAAAAGGACAAATTGGTCCCAGAGAAGAGGACACTTATTCTAACACATTTTCCCAAGTGAGTAAATGTAACTGATCAAGCTAATTCCTCTCTCTCGTGTCATGCATAGTCACCTCTATAGACTCGCACGCAGCACCCCAGCTTGTGTGACTGTATCTCTCGATTATGTACTTAATATGTGTGCGTACTTGGAAATCTCCAATAATTAGATAGACTGTCCAGAAGACTAGTTGTAGTCTCTGGATCAGATCCACATTTACGTACTTACAAGTGTAAAGTTTCCATTGGCCAAAACCATTTTAAATTGCAAGGAAGGTAAAATGAATGTCAGTGTTTGCATGCAGGGAGAATACTTTTCTTTTGCTTATCACACACAGATACTGACCAGTGTTACTGTTGCGTTATTATTAGATTTTTGCTAAGAAACAACATCTCTCAACTCTAATACTGTTTGCATTGGTTTTGCCCACCTGTAATTTGACGCTCGTATGTAATTCAGTATCCGGTTCTCTGTGGTTAATTTATTTTCATTTTAGGTTTCTGTCTATGTTGGAAGAAGAGATATATGGTGAAAATTCTCCCATCTGGGAAGCTGATTTTACAGTTCCCAACACAGAAGGCCCTCAGCTAGTGTCTCGACCAGGTAGAAATTCAATATGTTTCATATCTAATCATTTTGCTCCTGTTCTTCTCCTAAGAAGCCCCAGAAATGATATGCTGTAGTGTTTTATAAGTGCTTGTCATATTCCTAGCTGCTGTGAATACCACCACTGCTCCCAGTACTCCACTCTTCAGCAACAACCTGAACAACAACTCCTCACTAACATCTAATGGGGATGCTGGGATATCCGAGCCAATGGCAGGTAATGTTCTACATGCTGCAATGTTGTCCTTGAACTTGATGTTTAATCTCTTTCTGGTTACTTTGTTCCACTGCTGCATCACCATGTTCATTTTACACAGGGGAAAAAAGGAAACTATCAGACAGCATGACCCTGGAAGATGCTAAAAGAATCCGTGTGATGGGGGACATACCTATGGAGCTGGTTAATGAAGTCATGCTAACCATCACCGACCCTGCTGCTATGCTGGGCCCAGATGTAAGGCTAATTACTGGGATGACTTGTGTATATGTTGGTTGCAATGATCCTCATAGTGTTTTATTTTCTTGATAAGGTTTTAAAAGAAAAGAAACTATGGACTGAATTCACACTTAGGAGGAGGCTTGTTTCCCCAATTAGATAGCACATTTTTGTATGTATTTGTTGAAAACATGAAATCGGTGTTAATATGGAGCCTCCAGGTCCAGACTTGTAGTTATTTAAATAGTTTTGAGGTGGCGGTGCAGGTCCAAGCACTCATGGCAGGGATGGTAATTTTACAGCACAGTGGTCATTTGCATCGCTCCCTATCTAATCTGTCTCATTTGTAAGGGTAGGTAAGGAGTGTTCAGCATAGGGAGTGTCCTCTCCTGAGCTTGTGTACTGCTGGATACAGCAGCTATCTGATATCATTAGTTTGAGTCTTTGTTTGGAATACTTAAAGGCTGACTTATTTCTATGTGTTTATCTTGTGACAGACAAGTTTACTATCTGCTAATGCTGCCCGTGATGAGACTGCTCGCTTGGAGGAGCGAAGAGGAATCATAGAATTTCATGTGATTGGAAACTCTCTGTCTCAGAAGTCTAACAAGAAGATCCTCATGTGGCTTGTTGGGTTGCAGAATGTTTTCTCCCACCAACTTCCTCGAATGCCCAAAGAATACATCACCCGGCTCGTCTTTGATCCGTATGTCTAATTGATTGACGTTTGCTGGCATTCCTTTCTGAATTGTGACCATTCCCGACAAAGTGTTAAAGAATTGGTCAAAGGCAGGGCCTGATTAAGAGACTAAGCTCATCCTTCGCTAAAGAACTCAGACACCAGACACAACCAAAGTTGGTCAATTTATTCAGCAACAGTTTAACTATTTCACACTTCCAAGCTCGAGTCCATCTCCCCAAATAATGTGTAGTCAATCAGCCTGTAGTTTAAAACCTTTTTATTTCTGCTTGCAGGAAACATAAGACTTTAGCTCTCATTAAAGATGGACGCGTTATTGGTGGCATCTGCTTCAGAATGTTTCCTACACAAGGGTTTACAGAGATTGTTTTCTGTGCAGTAACTTCAAATGAACAAGTCAAGGTTTGTATTCTTTATTGCTTTTTGTTTCCGTATTTGTTTCTACTACATATGCAATACTCCTTATAGGAAGAGACATTTACATAATGTACATACATTTTTAAGCTAAGTAGCAAATTATTGGAAGCACATTTGTTTTTATTATTATCGCTATTTCTGATTTAGGTAAATGGTTAATGGGGACATTGAAGAAGGGTTTTTGGCCCTCTGATGATCATGAGTAAGAGAGCCACACAGTGGCACCTGGTTGAACAGACTTTACAGAAATGATAGGTCCCAGTACAGCCCTATAGGCAGATTAAATGTAGGTGATACCTTATCCCTCTGATCAGCGTTTGCAGGATCTGAATTACACTTGAGTATTTACCTCTGTTTCTAACACAAATAAATGGGTATTTTCAGACCAAATAAATAATTTCATGTTCAGATTTCCTAAGCTGCAGCCGGGACTTTTCCTAGTAACCACATACAGTTAGGCTAAACCATGGCACATTTTGAGATGGCTGTGGCTTTAGCGTGGCGTTTGCTGCTTTGTCTAAGCTGCATTTGGAGTCAGCCACATACTTATTATGAATAGCCCATTGGCTGCATGGTTTCAAAGGGCTGATCATTGTAGTGTGGAGAGTTACTTTGTGGTTATGTGCAGAATCCATACCTCTGCAATATAAAATGGCCACATTGATGGAGTTCTGTGCTTCTGCACATAAGAGGGGAGAGAATTCCCCTGTCATGCCCCTCACTTGTATGTCGAGAACCCATTTTACATTCTCTGCACCGATCTGCTTCCATGTGAATGCAGATCCATGCAGAACTGCCTATCACCACCCCCATTGCATTCCCAGTGTAAAGATACGCTAGCAGATGGGGCATACAACACAACAGACTTCTATTCCTCATTAACTAAGGGTTTAAGACTGTTTGCATTTGAAATGAGAAATGCAGAAGTTAATTGTTACATTTTTAATGATGTCTTTATCTTTTTTTATTTTCAGGGATACGGAACACACTTGATGAATCATTTAAAGGAATACCACATTAAACATAACATCCTATACTTCCTGACATATGCAGATGAATATGCAATTGGATACTTTAAGAAACAAGTATGTACATATACTCTGTGTGGGGTTATAGATGAATGGGCTGGAACTGTGTAGGATTTCATCTGCTATAAGCTGAACAGTCTTAGTAGTACACAAATACAATAACCCGTGCAGAATACACTTGTATAGAATGTTATTCACAACAGGGTCTTTGTTAGGATAAGGTAAGGAGTGCACAGGGACGCTCAGTATGGTGTCTTTTGATCCAGATTCTACATTTGTCAACCAATTCTGCCTTCGTATTGTAAACGGTGTCTTCCACAGGCAGCCTGTGTGTTACCGTGTACTGGCAAATCCACCGCTGTGTTTATACAACACTACTTTAATCAATAGATTTCACACAGAGATTTTGTTGGAGCATATTCTCAGATATAAAACTTTGACACGCTGTTATTCGTTTAATATGTATAATAAGCCTTTCAGAACTGCAGTGTACTGCTGCACATGCTGAATGCGCTTTAAATTCAGTAGGCCACAGGGTATATTTACTTTCCGGCACATTTGCAAAAGATTCAGCTTTTTGTCAGCTGGAATTAAGAGCACAACTTCATTGAAGGTAAAATGTGGAATTTGGGGATTATTATGAAACACCACAGGGTTTTTTTTTTTACATTGTGTCTGCAACATAAAAAGTATTTTCCTGCTGCTTCATTTTTTATCTCTCTTCTCATGCAGGGGTTTTCAAAGGACATCAAAGTTCCCAAGAGCCGATACCTGGGATATATCAAGGATTACGAAGGTGCCACATTGATGGAGTGTGAGCTTAACCCTCGTATTCCTTACACAGAGCTCTCCCATATCATTAAGAAACAAAAAGAGGTAATTCTGATCATTCCCAATACTTCAAGGTGTTTATATCTTTTTATTTCATATATTTCAATGCCTTCCAATAGTAATAGACTTATTTGATGTGTAATGCCCCATATACACAAGGGCCAGTAAAGAGAACTGATACTTTTAATGCGTTTGGACAGGGTAATATCTTATCATGTGTAAAATGTGCGGTGTGATCTATGTGTCTCTTCATCTCATCTTTGTGTGAAATCGTCCTGTTACCCTGTTCAATTTGGTCTCTGGGTAGCGATATATTGTATCCTTTTTTATTTTTCCTGTTGAAATTTTTTTTGAAATGGGGGTATGCAGAAACAAAAAAAAAGATTGGGGGGGGGTGGGGCATGGGCGACATATTACAGAGAGGTGACATAACATGAAAGATCACATAATACAATATTGAGGAGGCACAATATTGGTGTACTTAGTCAGGGAACAGGCTTACCCTGCCAATATTGTGTCTTTTTACAGTGTGTGGTGTGTATACAGGGATTAAGACTCTATGGTACAAAATTAGCACACAAAAAAAGGTTANCAGTTTCACGTGTGTACTGGAGGAGGCCACTCCAACCTCTATCCCCCTTTCTTTATCACAGAGGTCTCTACCCTTTGTGTGTATGTTTTCTAAACCTAATACCTAAACCTACTTTCTTCCACCTATTTGAGTGTTTTTATAAATGTTTTCCACATTTGATTTAGATTATTAAGAAGCTGATTGAACGAAGACAGGCACAGATTCGCAAAGTTTATCCAGGGCTGACTTGTTTCAAGGAGGGCGTGCGACAAATCCCAGTAGAATGTATTCCCGGCATACGTAAGTTCATAGAGCATGGCAATTGTTTTATTATCCAATAGTCTAACTAAAATAAATAAGTCTCTTTTTGTTGCTCTTTCAGGAGAAACTGGGTGGAAGCCTTCTTGCAAAGAAAAAGGGTGGGTATAGCTAAAGGAGGTCCACTGTATACGTGACCTGACTGCTCACAATGAGTAACTGGGCCCATTCTTAGCCTGTTCAGTATAGACTGGTTACAATAGCTTTGTGCTGTATAAATGCTTCTTAGCAAGGAAAGATTGTTATTACATACAAGAGGCAGTCATTTTGTGCCCTGAACCAGTATCTTTATACTGCTTATAGCTTTACAGGCAATGGTGGCATTTTCATATTGTATACTGCGTAGGTATGTAAAGGTGAAATGCGTTGTAATATTTCAATACAATGTTGATGCACTGTGGAACTGTACAGTGAGTTTTCTGTGCTAGAAACGATTCTTTTTGATTTATAAGTGCAAATGTTTTTCATGCAGGAAGGAAATAAAGGATCCTGACCAACTGTACAATGTCCTGAAGAATTTACTAGCACAAATAAAGGTAATAATGCTTGTTCTGTGAGTTCATCCATCCAAAGGCCATTGGAAACATTTGATTTTTGCTTCCAGTAGCCACCAGGCTGGAGCAAATGCTTATTAAGTGCGAGCTGATCACACTCTACTGTCTAAATAATCTCGTATTTTCTTTTTTGTCTTTTCTGTTTTGAACCCTTTAATGGTATTTGGAATAGTGCATTTTAATGTCAATACCCCAGGCCCACCTTACCATCGTCTTCTAGGTTTGGCTGAGGGTAATCGCCGTAGGTTATCTGCAGTAGCTCTATAAGATTCAGTTTCATTTCAGAGTTTTGTACGGAGTACTTATGGTTTGTTTGTTTTCAGACACACCCAAGCGCTTGGCCTTTTATGGAACCTGTGAAGAAATCTGAAGCTCCAGATTACTATGAAGTTATTCGGTTTCCAATTGGTGAGAACACATGGCACCTAACAATAACAAATGGTGTTTTAGTTAAATAGATTCCCATGACCCGTATAATTAGCTACAGGCAATAGTGTATTCCCTAGCATAAGACATACATTCTATTAATATATACATGAAAATAATGCATATTCTGATGTTTTCCTTTCCAATTTTACTGAACTTTAAATTCATAATAAGTTGTTTTATTTACTGACTAGGGTGACTGTTTCTCCAGATGTTTATTAGGTGGGAGAGGGCAATCTTTGTAAATAGAATGTAAGTGGTCTGTCATCAGANTCCACAGCATTAGCCATTGGGTATCACACATACCTGGAACATCAAGCATTTTTCCTTAAAGCCAGCACAGCACAGTAGAAATATATAAAAAATGCATCTGCCAGGTAACCAATGTGCAACAAAGGAAAGGTAAATCATGTATTACAAATAAACGTATAATTATCTTTGTGGTTTTATTCATTCGGTTATTATCATTTTCTTTAGACCTAAAAACAATGACTGAACGCCTGAAGAACAGATATTACGTCACCAAAAAGATCTTCATTGCCGACCTGCAGAGAATTATTACCAATTGCCGAGAGTACAACCCCCCAGACAGCGATTATTGCAAATGTGCCAACACGCTGGAGAAATTCTTTTATTTCAAACTGAAGGAAGGCGGATTAATAGATAAATAACTCCAGCACAACACCTATATGTATATAATACAATCATTTCATTCCGTTACTATTAACTGTGACCGGTTCAGCGGCAATTCAGCCTGATGAAAGCTATGGAAAGTCTTGTGCTCATTGTTTACCAAACAGCGGGAACATTATTGCTTGGATACTCCTCAGTGTGGATGCTTCTGCTTGCAAGGAACAACAGTGCCTGACTCGTCCAGTTCTCTGCACCTTGGGCCTGACACCTCTTATGACAGCACATATGTCCTAGAGATGTTTAGAATTAGAAACACTTCGTCTCATTCCAAAAAAAATTCTTCACATANAAATCCAAAAATGTTTTGTTTAGGATGAAGAAAATGAAAAACATGTCTGACGTTTACTGTTTCAGTGAAAATGTCTAATTCTTTCCTTCATTTTAACTAATTGTTGCATTATTTTAGATAAGTCTCCTTTACACATTTAATTGCTGCAGTTGGATTGTTGCATTGTGATCACATGGAAACTATTTAAGGGTTTAGCTAATCTTAATAGTTTTCTTTGTTTCGCATGTCAACTTACTTCACAAACTGCAATACAAGTATTATGTCAATGGNAAAACACAAAAGCTCTTTGTAAACTGCAAAAGCAACAGTGCCTACAGTAATAAGGTCAGGAAGTGACTAGTACACTGACAAGTGAGTAAGTCTTTTACATGTGTATTTTTTGACTTTTCTGCAGTTGTTAGCTATTGATAATAGACACTTACTCCATGGTGGGAAAGGTCATTACCGCTAAATGATGTTAAGTCATTTGGATGTTTTGGTTTACATCAAATATTGGCTAATGCCAAGGAAATCTGGGTTACATAAGATTAACTACAATTCTGGGGAGATGAAACTAGTGAATGATAGAAGAAATAGTTATGGATTTCCTCATTCCCCTTCCTCTTTTAACCCTATAAATGTACAGAAAATGTTAAAGTGAAGCAGAATTCAAGTACAGGTTGTGTTATATGAATGATACTTCTGAGTGCAAATGAGTGTTGGAATCCTGGTCATCAGATCTTTCTAGGACCCTATTTCTTCCTATATCATTTCTACTTTTTTTTTTAAACAGATTCTGCAATAACAATATTTCTGTGGCTAATACCAATGTCTGACCTGGAAGGGCCGGCATATATGCACTGACAGGGTTATACTTTTGAATTTTGTAGTACTACAAAACCGTNTAGATGGGAAAGATGACTTAGTAACAGAACTAGTTTCTACAAGCACATTATTTATAAGATAGTGTACATACACAGATGTATGTAGTTCATGTAGCTATCACATGTTGGACAAAGAGTTGCACCCAAGTAGATTGTGATGTCATATGTTAAAATGCATGTGTATTACCAAATTAGATGGTGGGTATTACTATAATTATTAAATTTAGTTTAGAAGAGACTATATTGACTGCTAGTATTCCTGACAATGGGTGTCCTCTAACCAGAGTGATCCAATTTCTAACCAGAACACAACTAAAATAGTAAAGTAAATTAAAGAAATTCAGTTGTTTGGTATAATATATTCCTGACTAGTAAAACCTTCTCATACTCCTAAGCTAGACCCCAAAGTGTGCTTACAGAAGAGCAAATATTTGATGTGCATTGTGCTGCACCACAATCCAATCCAACGCAGACAAAAGGGGATTCTACTTTGTGTAAAGATATCTGATGGAATATTGCTGGTTCCTGTTTAATTGAACGTTTGTCTTCTGAATGTTGGTTCATCCCATGAAATGTCTGCATCCACCATGTACAGATTGCAATTACTAATGTACAGAATTAATTATTCTGCTTTTCGTATCCATATGCACTAATTCTGCTAATTCTAATGAAGACTCAGCAATATGATTCCAGTATAAAAAAAAAAAAGCTAAAACAAAATATATACAGCTGTATTAAACACTATTGTGTAAAAAGTGATCTCCAATGCTGTAAAGAATATTTGGGATTAAAAAAAAAAAAAAAAGGTTTGTAAAGCATTTAGCTCCTGCGTTACCTTTCATTTCTCACCACAGATTTCTGTCCCCGTCGGATAAAAAGACATCCCTATCACATTATTACTACCTCCACATCTGTGTAGGAGACAACTGTGTGAGCTGAATCAATTAGGTGACTGAGTGGCTTTAAGAAATGTTCCCACAAAACTCATAACTGCAACCTACATCACAACTATTCCTTGTATAGAGTGGAATACATGTCACTTAATAGTATTTTTTACCAGCTCTGATAAATCTGGGTTAATGGCACTGATAAGTATTTGAAATGTCGGCATTGCACGTGGTAGACTGGGTCATGTATGTTTCGCACCATTTACATTGCACATTCTGGAGCACAGTGATGGATTTTACTTGTTCAGTATTTTTGCCTTGCACNTCTGGTGTCTGTGTATTTGTTTGAACTTAACTTTGTTTTTGTACTGTGAGTTAAAACAAGTGTCATGATATTCATACTGNTCATTGACAATAAAGATTGGTGTATACAGTAAAGCTGCTGGTGTATTGAAGGTTGAATTTCCTGCTTTAGCCCAGGTCCTGAGATACCAGGAGCCTTGCCCGAAAATTCAGGAGTCTCCCGGGAGAGTCGGCAACCCTGGTCCACATACAAATGCATAAATACTAAATGGAATGCTTTTTTTAACCAAACTAACTCATCTAAAGTAAGGTATATAATAGGTATAAAAGAATGTTACAGTGACACACCTGTGTTGGTTTACACTTTCCTCTAATCCTGAAAATATTTAACATGCTAAATTTATACTCAAATTATATACNCAAATTATAATACGCATTTGCAATTGTTTCAAGTTAGGGGATTTATGCAAGTAACATTAACGGTTAAGTGACCATTACAAGCTTGAAACTTATATAAAATATGTATATTAATACCAGCCACTAAACTGATGTATAGTACCCTACTGGTCTAGAAATATCTGTATCAGGACACTGATATAAT
>JABWIB010002055.1:67231-79847 GCA_016617825.1 Platyplectrum ornatum | reverse complement strand
CAACACCCTCACAGCACCGTCACACAACACTACAACATCCTCACAGCACTGTCACACAACACCCTCACAGCACCGTCACACAACACTGAAACATCCTCACAGCAGTCACACAACACTGCAACATCCTCACAGCACTGTCACACAACACCCTCCCAGCACTGTCACACAACAATACAACACTGTCACACAACACTGCAACATCCACACAGCACTGTCACACAACACCCTCACAGCACTGTCACACAACACTGCAACATCCACACAGCACTGTCACACAACACTACAACACTGTCACACAACACTGCAACACCCTTACAGCAGTCACAAAACACTGCAACACCCTCACAGCACTGTCACACAACACTGCAACACCCTCACAGCACTGTCACACAACACTGCAACACCCTTACAGCACTGTCACACAACACTGCAACATACAGCACTGTCACACAACACTACAGCAACTGCACCTCACAGCACTGCATCGTCACAACACTACAGGAATGTCACCTCACGACATTGTCACACAGCACTGCAACACCCTCACAACACTTTCACACAACACTGCAACATCCCCTCACAACACTGTCACTCAGCCCTGCAACAACCTAACAACACTGTCATCACACTGGCACATATTACAATGTCACATCATACCGCATGAGCGATTTCCTCTGTCACAGCACATCCCACGACACCAAGGTGCAACACAACTACGTCACAGCCCCACCACACAGAGACCTCACACACCGCAGGTTGTGCTGTATACAGGAGCCATCGGCGACTCTTGTATCAGTCACAGGATCAGGGCGATCATATTCATATCTGTCTCTACCTCTCTCTCTCTTTCAGTAATATGCAACTTCCGAGGGTCAGTGCCTCAAGGGTTAACATTGGAATTAGGAGAAACTGTCCATATCCTGGAGAAATGTGAAGGTGAGTGTGAACACACAACTGTGCTGCATCGTGACTCCAAAGGACCTGATCCAGAGTTACACCTGGGCAAAACCATGTTGAATTGCAGGGGAGGTAAATGTCATTAGTTGCAATCAGTATTAGAGTTGAGAGATGATGTTTCCAGCACAAGTGTAATAACAGTGTAACAGTAACGCTGGTCAGTATCTGTGTGCAACATGCAACAATAAAGTATTCTCCCTGCATGCACACACTGACATTCATTTTACCTCCCCCTGCAATTCAACATGGTTTTACCCACTCTAGAATAAGTTGTGAGTAAGTCAATAGTGCCTGGTCCACTGTTATTAGACTTGGGCTGCAAACATCATCTCTCAACCTTAATACTGTTTACAACAGATGACGTTTACCTCCCCCACAATTCATCATAGTGTTACCCAGGTGTATCTTCCTCTCTTGCCTCCAACACTGGTTCTTCATCTTTCTGTCTGTCTGCGGGTTCGTTCCACCAGACATTTATCTGGTCTGGTTCTTCCCAGTAGACAGCGATCTTTATGCACTCATGAAATCACAGCTTACCTCATGTGGGCACCAGAGTTGTTTATATGAATAAAATGACTATGTCTCATGAATGACTTCATGATTGTTAGATTAGTCTCTGTAATGCCCTGCGACGTCCTGAAGGTCATCTCAGGTGCCAGGTTCCCTGATGACAGGCTGTAATACTTTTCTTTTATCTTTTAGGTTGGTACCGAGGAGCATTGATCAGGAATCCTGACACAAAGGTAAATATATTTAATCACTTTACTAATATGTTCTTTCTCAATACAAGCGACCCCCTCCCCTAGCGTTGTATTCTTCTGGACACTGGTCCTTACCCTTTGCCCTCACCCAGGCTGCTTAAAGGGGTATGTGATATACCGGGTTATTTGCAGAGACTCAATGCATATGTGACTATATACTTCAAAAACAGGGTGGTACACTGTAGTGTATACTGGAAAAAGAGGCAATAAATAGTGCAAGCACTTCCATCACCATGTCATTACACTATACATTGACTATACATTGGCTGATGGCCCGAACAAAACCATTTTGCAATGCGAGGGGCGCATAAGAATTACTTGACTCCACACTTTTGTTTTGCACACGGAGCTTACACACTGCATAGATTTATATGTGATTTGTCAATTCTAATTCTGTGTTCACAGCTTATTCTTGCCTCCCCCTGCAGTTTTCGGTTTTGCCCAGGTCTACACTTACACCTGTTTTGCCCTCACTCCCAATCTTTGGAACACCCCCCTATATGTTTTCACCACTTCCCTCCCACAGCAAACCCTACAGAAGACCAGCCGCCCCATGTCAAGTCCCATTCGGCATTGATTGCATGCACTTCACTTCTGAGCATGCTCAGTAGGAAATCACGTCATGCCAGCTGGCATATGCTCACCTGTGTGCAAAGTGAGCATATGCCCCCCCATTCCTTGTATATCTGCAACGACTGCCGGATGATTCATGCATTACAGTGTGAGCTCCAGGGCGTGCAGTGTTATCCTGCACTGAGCTGTCTATGGTGCTGACCCCAGGAGTGACTTACAGTCCAGGACCTGCCGTCATTTAGAGCTGTGAGCTAAGTAAAACCAGTTGCACTCCACAGAGGGACTGTGGAATGTGCCGAATTATTTAGAGTTGGTGGGGGGGGGGAGGCGTGTGCTAGCTTGACTCTAAATGACAGCATAGAGATTTATCTATATGGCTGGCCTTTATGCATGTGCTGCAACCCAGGATGACTACACCTCCCATGAATGCGGCTTATTTCTCACGACTCGGCTCATTGACAGTCCGGCGAAGGCCCAGCGAAAGAAACAATTCGATGAATAACCATGAGGGGGTCCAAATCTACGGCGGGTGACGATAGATGACAGACAAAGCTATTACTCTCTGGGGCGTAAAGAGGGAGTCATTAGCGCGGTCACCCTTCCCACAAGACCCAGCGCTCTGCCTGTTGTAGTGTTCGGCTCAGCGTGCGACACACCTACACACTCGCAGTTGCACAATACTCGATGTCAGGCTGCCACTGATCTCACACCACGGCCATTCACTCCTCTTTCTCACGCTCTCCCCCCCCCTCCTTCCCAGTATATCCCTGCCGCTTCCAGATCGCAGGGACCCCCACCCCCATGATGCCGTCATTTAGAATCCCAGGGTCCTGCGAGGTGCGGGCCCCTCGGAGTTACTGAGCTGTTAGTCACCCGGCCGCGCCCTCTTCCAGCTGTACATTTGCATAAGTAATTGCATGCTTGTTAACAGTTCATTAGTGTTGGTGAAAGCTGCATTTCTATAAAAAGGAGTCAGGGAAGAGCCCTGTGGAGCAGATTGTGCAGGAGATCGGCCTTAATATCTTACATCTGCTCTGTACACTCTACCCGGTCTCTCACTCTCTCTCTCTGTCTGTCTCATCCTGCCTGTTTCATCCTGTCTCTGTCTCCTTCCCATCTGCCTGTCTCTCCTTCACTCTGTCTCAGTTCTGTCCTGTCTCTGTCTTCTTTCTGTCTGTCTGTCTCTCCTTCACTCTGTCTCAGTTTTATCCTGTCTCTGTCTTTCTCCTGTCTGTCTGTCTCTCCTTCACTCTGTCTCAGTTGCGACCTGTCTCTGTCTTTCTCCTGTCTGTCTGTCTCTCCTTCACTCTGTCTCAGTTTTATCCTGTCTCTGTCTTTCTCCTGTCTGTCTGTCTCTCCTTCACTCTGTCTCTGTGTCATCCTGTCTCTGTCTTCCTCTTGTCTGTCTGTCTGTCTCTCCTTCACTCTGTCTGTCTCATCCTGTCTCTGTCTTCCTCTTGTCTGTCTGTCTGTCTCTCCTTCACTCTGTCTGTCTCATCCTGTCTCTGTCTTCCTCTTGTCTGCCTGTCTCTCCTTCACTCTGTCTCTGTGTCATCCTGTCTCTGTTTTCCTCCTTTCTTTCTGTCTGTCTCTCCTTCACTCTGTCTCAGTTCTGTCCTGTCTCTGTCTTTCTCCTGTCTGTCTGTCTCTCCTTCACTCTGTCTCAGTTTTATCCTGTCTCTGTCTTTCTCCTGTCTGTCTGTCTCTCCTTCACTCTGTCTCTGTGTCATCCTGTCTCTGTCTTCCTCTTGTCTGTCTGTCTGTCTCTCCTTCACTCTGTCTGTCTCATCCTGCCTGTTTCATCCTGTCTCTGTCTCCTTCCCATCTGCCTGTCTCTCCTTCACTCTGTCTCAGTTCTGTCCTGTCTCTGTCTTCTTTCTGTCTGTCTGTCTCTCCTTCACTCTGTCTCAGTTTTATCCTGTCTCTGTCTTTCTCCTGTCTGTCTGTCTCTCCTTCACTCTGTCTCAGTTCTGTCCTGTCTCTGTCTTTCTCCTGTCTGTCTGTCTCTCCTTCACTCTGTCTCAGTTTTATCCTGTCTCTGTCTTTCTCCTGTCTGTCTGTCTCTCCTTCACTCTGTCTCTGTGTCATCCTGTCTCTGTCTTCCTCTTGTCTGTCTGTCTGTCTCTCCTTCACTCTGTCTGTCTCATCCTGTCTCTGTCTTCCTCTTGTCTGTCTGTCTGTCTCTCCTTCACTCTGTCTGTCTCATCCTGTCTCTGTCTTCCTCTTGTCTGCCTGTCTCTCCTTCACTCTGTCTCTGTGTCATCCTGTCTCTGTTTTCCTCCTTTCTTTCTGTCTGTCTCTCCTTCACTCTGTCTCAGTTCTGTCCTGTCTCTGTCTTTCTCCTGTCTGTCTGTCTCTCCTTCACTCTGTCTCAGTTGCGACCTGTCTCTGTCTTTCTCCTGTCTGTCTGTCTCTCCTTCACTCTGTCTCTGTTCTGTCCTGTCTCTGTCTTTCTCCTGTCTATCTGTCTCTCCTTCATGTTGTCTGTCTCTGACTCTTTCCCAATGTCTGTTTGTCTCCCCTTCACCATTCCTGTCTCTACACCAATTTACTGTCTCTCCTTACGTCTTTCAGTCATCTCATCTTGTCTGTCTCTTCTCCCTCCTCTCTGCCTCTTTTCCATCGTGCCTGTCTCCCTTTCCATCTCTCTGTTTTCATTTTCTCTGTCTGCCTTTTACCCCTCCTGTCTGTCTGTCCTTCACGTTGTCCGTCTCCCTTTCCCAGGGCTGTCTCTCCCCTCTCTTGCTTGTCTCTCATTCATCCTGTCTGTCTATCCTTTTTTCTGTTCATCTATAATTCATCTTGTCTGTCTGTCTCAAGTCCTGTCTGTCTCTGTCGTGTGAAGCGCCTGGTTAAGCTAGTACAACCCAATAACCATATGGGTGCTGTTATACCTGCATTCTGAGGTGGTAATTAGAGATAAGACATTTATGGATTCTGATTAGTTATGACTGGGGATTATTGGGGGTAATCTCGTATAATCTCCTGACAGATTACAGGGCTGCACAGCATACGATGTAGAGGGATCACATGACCACTGCTAAGATTAAATGGCCGCAGTCTTGCATCTCAGTATCAGTATCTTCTGTTCTATGTGTACTGACTATCCTGCACAGGCCTGTAATGTCTGCTGTCATTAATCCATTTAAGGGTAAACCTCTAAGGGAAGAATTACATTTAAAATTGCACCAACAAAGTATCAAAGTAACTACAGTCGGCATTCAGAAACCTGGGAATACATTACATTGCGGTCAGTGAATAGGAATATATAGAAGCTGGGTGTAGAATGCCAATTGGCATCGGAAGCTGAGTACATCTGGTGTAAGGATACCCCATGATAGGATGTGAGATGTCCCCCTCTCCCTGAAGAACCTTTGCACAGAAATGTTGTTTTCATTCCAGGATGTCTCTTGTTCACGTTAATATGATATGTTTCCAGCAGAAGGCAGCAGAGAACTGTACACTGGGAAACTTTTCCTTCTTAACACTTATTAATTATTGCTTATTTATTTCACACCACTTAACTGTACATGATCCCCAACACAAAACATCTTCAGAAGAGAATTCTGAATTCCTGGCATGGTGTCCTGGACTGTAACAATGTACAGAAGAGGAGATAACTCCTTGCATGGTGTCCTGCACCCGTAACAATGTACAGGAGAGAATATAACTCCTGTCATTATGNCACCCGTAACAATGTACAGAAGAGGCGCTGTCATGGCATCTTAGATGAGAATGTCATTCCAGGAACTGATTCCACCAATTTGTATATTTAATATGAGCGCTTTGACATATATTCTCAGCAACATCGTTCATCTCTTTCAATCTTAAAATCCATCTGACCTTGTTCTGGCTGCAAAATAAAGTAAAACACTTCTAGGAACTCTTTGCCACAAATTCTATTACTATTGATCTGCAAGTCGTCTGCTCTCCTGCAGAATGAAGAGCCGACTATAATGGGAGAATAAGGGCACAGTAGGGTCCTGCAGGCGTCAAAACAGCTGGATGAGTCTGGGACAAGCTTAGCTGCCTCTGCTGGCTCATGGAGTCATGGAATCCATCCTCAGCCTCGGGTTACAGAGACCAGATCCCAGCGTCCATCTCCGAAAAGTCAAATATGACCTCAGGGCATAGACTCACAGTGCAACTGGCATTTCAAGAGCCTATATTTACTAAACTGTGGGAAAGGAAAAGTGGAGATATTGCCCATGGCAACCAATCAGATTCTTAGTTTTCCTATAATGTACTAGAGATTGTCAGCTACAATCTGATTGGTTGCCATGGGCAACATCCCTACTTTTCTATTCCTGCAGTTTAGTAAATATAGACCGTGGTGTCTATGGGTTGTCTTCTTAATACCTACATACCCCCACCACTTGGATGGCAAATTCATACTTTTACTATGGGTGGGTGGGATTTGACAACATCAAGACTCCCCCCACTTTCCATAGTAATGATCGGGGTTGAAGGCAGCAATTTACATTGAATTACTGCCTACAGACGTATCCAAAGAACTACCAGAAATCCGGAGGCCTCACGGATATTCCGGGAGAGTGGGCAACATTGGGAAAGGCTAAGGGCTAGATCTACTAAACTGCGGTAAAGGGAAGTTAAGATGATGCCTACAGCAACCAATCAGATTCAAGCTGACATTCTCTAGTATGTAATAGGAAAGTGAGAGCTAGAATCTGATTGGTTGCTATGGGCAAAATCTCCACTTTTCCTTTGCCACAGTTTAGTAAATCTGGCCCAGATCCTTTTTCACACGTGTTCTGAGTGATCGGCACCTTGACATTATTTCTAGCACCATCCAGGGGAGTTTTACTAAGAATGATGGCAGATAGAGTAGACGTGTGCCGTGCAACATTCAACAGCGCGTGCGACGGAGCGATGCTTAGAACTGCGTCCCCTGGAACCGCGCGGGGTTTGCCAGTCACCGCTCGGGGTTTGTGTCATTCTGCAGATGGATTTTGTTTATTTTCTTCCCTTCTCTCCTGTTTTCCATTCGAAGCAGTCGCTAAGCGCCGTCGCTGAGGGCCCATAATGCAGATAAATGCAGCAAAGCGAGCGAGAAGAGTTTGGGGCGTCTCCAGGGGCAGATTTCACCCTTTCAGCATCTGCCGGAGGTTTTCCCATCCACATAAGTACATTTATCCGTCCGGGGTCTATGCAGAGGCATCTCCTGTGTGTGCAGCATTTATTCCCCCACACTCCGCTCTACTCGTCTCCTATTTCTCACCTCTCTGACGTGGTGTAAAATGCTAATTGTTTCTTATCACCGCTTATATTTAGATATTGTCAGGGATTACTCATGTCTGCTGCTCCTTTACTATTAATGGTGTAAGGAGGCTGCATTCTACCTCTCGTCCCCATCCTTATGGTAAATGTTGCGCTCACGTTACTCTAATACCGCGACCGCCCTCCAGTCAGCATCGCACAGCTTAAGTCTAAATTTAGTGCTGCCACTTCCAACTGAACTGCAGCCAACACTGAATGTTCTGAAGGGAATAATAGTATAGTAACGTATATAAGCGCAGGGAGAGGTGCCAGCGCTCTGGGTTATATTGGGGGGGGGGGGGTCATGTGACAAATAATGGTAATTCGCGGCTGTGTGTTGAGTATAAGGCATGTTACACACATATTCTCACATTAATACAATCTTCAATTCTGGTTTCTGTGGAATTCTTTCAAATGGACGACTAAAAGTTATGGCCATTGCTGGTTCGACGGTAGCACATTTCCCCCTTTTGACACTTTCGAACCCAGGACTCTACCTTTACTTTTCCGCACCTGTGCCGTGTGACATGGTGCTAGTGAGTAAAGTAGGATTGCGTGCAAGGCCTTTGCTATACATCTTGAATACCTCCTGCATCCACTATGCTTACATGCTCAACATTCACATGTAGTACTTGGGCTTTCCGCGTGTGTAAATAGGCTGTGGTGTGGCAGGCTTGTGTTGTCCCCTTCCTCATCATCTTCTCCTGTGTTGTCCCCTTCCCAACCATCTCCTACTGTGTTGTCCCCCTCCCCATCATCTCCTCCTGTGTTGTCCCCCTCTTCATCATCTCCTGTGTTGTCCCCCTCCTCATCATCTCCTCCTGTGTTGTCCCCTTCCCCACCATCTCCTCCTGTGTTGTCCCCTTCCCTGCCATGTCCTTCTGTGTTGTCCCCCTCTTCATCATCTCCTCCTGTGTTGTCCCCCTCTTCATCATCTCCTCCTGTGTTGCCCCCTCTTCATCATCTCCTCCTGTGTTGTCCCCCTCCCCATCATCTCCTCCTGTGTTGTCCCCCTCCCCATCATCTCCTCCAGTGTTGTCCCCCTCCCCATCATCTCCTTCTGTGTTGTCACCCTCTTCATCATCTCCCCATTGTTGCCCCCATTATATTATATATTCATTCACTGATATTATATTCTAGTGTAGAGAGGATTCCTGCCCTCTGCTCTCCTTGGCTCCTCTATTCTTAACTGGAAAACTCACAATCCACCTGCGCTGCCCTCCCTAATACCCTGGCCAGGATACCAAAAGTTTTTTAACACGTTCCACCATGTTGGAAACATTCCTCTGCACCCTGGTGAGAGCGTTCCTGCACCCCAGGGGGCCGCTGGGCACAGTTTGGGAAACCACAGGCTTAATGCATCTACCTGCCTTTTCTGCATGATATAGGGGAGCGACAGGGGGGTTCACTCCCACACGCATAACTATAAAATGAAAACAATGCTCCCCCCATTCCTTTATATAATGCATCGATAACTGCAACAGCCCTGTTTTGGAATACATAAAAAAAATGATAAAGACCTCAATATGATAAAGACATCAACAAAACCATACAGAACATACTGTATAAACCAAAATAAAGAATCATGCCCCAAAACATGAAAAGTACAAATAGTTCCCTTTCTGGAAGTCTAGATGTGTCCATTGCTATCACTCTGACATTACCTGAGAGATGACTTGCAGCTAATATATTTACAGAAGTCCATTTACATATACAAAACATCTCAACTAAAGCAAATATCGGTGTAACAATACATCTGCCCAGTACTTGTGAATATATAAACCACCCTGCAGGGCTGCATGGACTATACAGGGCTCGATGTACTACTATTTGTTATCTTTATTTGCTGGTAACAGAGAATGAAGCATTTATGCTGGAAACACACTTTCACAAATTGTGTCCAGTCGTGAAACTGTGGAAAGTGTACACAGGTGTACATGTGTGTTGTTTGCATATTGGACACTGGGGGCCAGAGCGGTGCCCCGTCAAAGTGTGTGCAAAATCTCCCACTGACTTTAATGGGGGCCGGCTCCAGGATGGGTAGTGGGGTGGAGGGCTTTAGACCAGTGGTTGAAGTGGAAATTTAGAAGTGGCGGTATGGAAACACTGAATATAATGGAAGTCACTGGAGATTTGTAGTATTTCAATTACATCAGTGTGAGAAGAGCCGGTATGGCCAAGGGTACCCTGCAGAGGCAATTTTAAGATCCTGGGGGCCAGCACAGCACAAATTAAAAGTGACCACAAATGTATGTAAGGTAGGTAAAGAGGAGGGCCGTACCCTGCTGACTTTTGGTGCAGTGCATGCTGGGATGTGTATTTCCAGGTCTGTGGTATCCTATGACATGTAGTTCCAGACCCTGGTACTTGACCCATTCCACAGAGGTTCCTGTGATTTTGGCAATCCGTTACTATGGTAACCACCTTTGTTCAGGAGTTAGTTTGTTTAAACCAGGTGAGTGACAGTTACAAGATCCGGAGCGGAGTATTGCACCTAGTGGACAGGGCCATGTCTGTAGTTATACAGTAGTTGGATCTGCCACCAGTGTTTGCAAGGCATTCGGTCTGTGGCGTGTAGCCCCCCCCAGCTGACATTACCTGCCAGATAGCTGCAAAAGAACTTTATCCTCCATGTGGCTGGATGTTCTGCGATTTGTAGTTCCACAGCAGCCTGAAGTTATAGAGAAGTTTGTGGAGAAGAACCGGAAGCAGGGGCAGAATTAGTGATGGGGGAAGGGTGCGTGTGAAGACCCCATACAATGAGAGCATTATGCGCAGCCCATTGCTTCTGCTCTCCTCGCATCTCCATAGCGACATCGGAAGGACGCTGCATCCTCTGCGTGGCGACACAGGTGACATTCACACAAGCGTCACTCTTCTACCTGTCCCGCCTGTCACCCTGCGATGACAGCCCGGCAATCAGAGGTTAATGTCTTTATATGTAATGTCACAAGGTAGTCCTTTCTGGTTAGCTGGGTTGTGAACTGTAGCTCAACTTAACTAAACCGGACCTAGTTTACACATGGGAAATCGACTGTGTGATATCATGGTCTATGCCCAGAACAAGGACTTACGCAAGGGGCTGATTCAAAGTTTGGGAGTAAGGGCAAAACAGGTGCAAGTGTAGTCCTAGGAAAAAACAAACATTGAACTGGAGGGGGGGCAAGACTGAACGGTGAAAACAGAATCAGAGCTGAAAAGTAAAGTTTCCTAACTCAACTCTAATTTGCAAATCAAACATAAAGTTATGCAGTTTGTGAGTTCTTTCTGTACATGCAATATAATGTATAAAAAGCCATATGCACCCCTCACATTCCGACACGGTTTTGCTCAGGTTTACACTTGTATTTAAAAAAGGTGTAAGTGCAGCACTGAATCAGCCCCTAGCATGCCACTGTAATACAGAAAGTAGTGCTTGCGGGCAGAAGCTCCTAACTCTGGATCCACAGCATTCTACTTGAAAATACATCTTTATTTATACATAATAAGGAGCTCTAAAGTGTAGGCTCTTGAAAACAGGACACATCCCCTCAATGTACAGGGAGCCAGAGAATTTGGGTGTAAACTGTACATCCAATCATTAGTGAGCAAATGCAATGTTTACTCACATGTATAGCTTAAGGGAATGGTGTAGGCCAGGCATAGGCAACTCTATGGCCTAAATGTACTGCTCTTTAGCAAAATGAAGCCTAGGTGTTGTGCAAGTACCCATCTTATTATGCTGTGCTAGTTTTTCACTATGCCTATGCTGTTGAAGCATGCTGGGAGTTATAGTTTAGCCCCCATTAACTAAATGGTTAATCTAGCTGACATTGTCTAATATTTAATTGGTTATTGATTATTGGTTGCTATGGGCAACATCTCCACTAGTTTAGTAAATCTAATTCTGATGGTTGCTTAAAGTCTGATGTAGACCGTAACGTCCCTACCCGCATTATCATTGTAGTAATCTGGTGGACTATGAATAGTAATTACGGTGATGCTGCGAGAAATTTATCACTAACCTCTGCTGTCTTCTCTCCTCAGGGAATCTTCCCGACCAATATCATCCACCTGAAAAAAGCCACAGTCAGCAACAGAGGGTGAGTCTGGTTTTCCTAAACAGCGCATGGCAGGAGATGCTGGGTTCTGCACTGGGGACATAATGGTTTGGCAGCGTCTGGATCCCTGCTGTAGTCAGATACACATCATCCCTTTCCTCTCGCCCGGGTATCACACGTACCTCACTCTGGGTAATTTATCTTGCCCAGGTACCTTGGCGGATTCTCTCCCCTGTCACTTACAGGGTATGACAAGACGTGTAAATTTGGCTGCTGTTCCTTACAGATGGCGTCTTGTCAGTATTTACCGGTAACTGCGTCTATGCCAAGTCAAATATTTACAGGCCGGTAGGAGCTTCTTTTTCTTTTGGATTATATATTAAAATGGGAATTCTTAGGACAAACAAGTCCAGATGTGCGGAGATGTGCGATGTATGGAGGAAGCCAGGGCTGATCCCACAGATACGATTATGTGACAGTAGATCAGCGCTTTATCGCGCCACCCCATTGAAAGGGGGATAATTACTGTTCATATAGAAAACCTGCAAAGCAAACATTTAGCAAGATATATTGTTCGGCAAAGTCACCGCTGGCTGCAATGTGTTCTCCACCACAGCCTCCATCATTTATTTGGAGAATTGGTTTAAATACCTCCACTCATAACAAGGGAGTGCACTCACCTTGCAGAAGTCGTGTGTAACGCATAGGTTTGGGTATGGTCTATGGACCCAATCCAGTCCCAATCCAATGTCAGTGTGTGCATGCAGGGAGAATACTTTATTGTTGCATGTTGCACACAGATACTGACCAGCGTTACTGTTACACTGTTATTACACTTGGGCTGGAAACATCATCTCTCAACTCTAATACTGATTGCAACTAATGAAATTTTACTTTATAGTCGTGAGTAAGTCAGTAGTGCCTAAAGGCTGGATCTGGTCCTAACAGCAGCAGTAGATAGCCTATCTAACCATGTCGCCAAACCCAAACGTTAGCTTTGTGATATAG
>JABWIB010002054.1:24561-36898 GCA_016617825.1 Platyplectrum ornatum | reverse complement strand
GCTAACAGATTCCTTCGTGCAGCTTTGCCACAACATAAATCAAAATATTTTTTTGGTCCAAGAAGACGCAAGCCGCTAAACTGCGGGGAGCTGATGCTTGCGCATTGCGTTGCTTTGATGCGCTATTTGCGCACGAGTTGCGTGCGAGTTTCGCGCTTTGCGCCCAATTCAGAGTTGCACTAATTGATGGAAAAACGCAAGTCTGCATAAGGCGCACAGCGCAACCATGCACAATCTGCGCGTGCGCTGCGCCCGAACTCTGGATCTGGTCCATTACCTCCTACCCCCTCCAATGAAGCGGGGGTAGGAGGTATTTAGGTTGCTATTGCATGGTGTGATAGCAATATCCAATGTCTTCACCAGCCTGAGCTGGCAGATTTTTCTCGTTGGAAGTGGAGGCAAAACCTCCACTCGCATTGGTTTTAAATAGAAGGTAGTCCCGGCCCGCATGCAGAAGACATAAGTATCGGCAGGGGCAACTATATACATTTTTAAATATTATTTTCACATACAATCAATGTTTTTAAATAAAGCCATATGTTTGCTGCATTCCAGTACAACAGAGTAGACTCTGTATATACATTGATTGGGTGAATATTATATACCGTCTGAAATTGGAACACTAGGAAGGTGTGTATATATATATATATATATATATATATATATATATATGTTATATATATTAAGATATTAAGGCACTCTTGAGCCTTCAATATGCCCCACCCCCAACCCCACTTCCCAATGAGGTTCATTATTGAAGCATAAATTAAAATTGGTCTGACATTTCAATCACAGTCTAAAGCTGGGCATACACTATAAGATAAATTGTTATAATTGAAAGATTTTTCAAGAGTGGTTAAAACCATGTTGAATTGCAGGGGAGGCAAATTTTATTAATTGCAATCAATCTTGAAAAATCTTTAAATAAATAAACCAACACATCTTGAAGACTCTAGAGTGCCTTATTACATATAAGGTATCTACAATTATAAAGTTAAGAGCCCCGGAGCAGCTATAGTAATTCAGAGGAGTGACGGCACCAGGAAAGGCATCACCCCACATTATTCCGAGGCTCTTTCACACAGGAGCGCAGTATTTATCGTGCAGATAAACCTTAGGCACGCCATTCTAATGCTGTGCTGAAGTGTCCAGCTAGACTTCTCAGAAGAGAGATAAATAAAGTATCCTGGGGGACCGGCAGTACTGTCCAGCTGTACGCGCTTTATTCCAGCTGGGGAACCACTTGGAAAAAACAGCATTTTATTTTTCACAAATGATTCCATCATGTTAAACCTGAACCAGGGGAGATGAAAATGAAGTTCTCAAATGGAACTTTGTATCCATGGATATAGCGATCGCTATGAGTGCTGTGCGTGTCGTATTGTGGTGTTTATTTCTCATCATGGGTCATATTGAAGCGGCCGAGAGCACAATGCGACAGAAGAGATGGAGAAAGTCACTGATTAGGGAACACATGGTTTTTGTTAACCTTTGCTTTTAAAGTGAATTCTCTGCTCAGTTTGTGTGGTTATTCTATTTCATAAAATCACTGTCATGCTGTATGTGATTACAGTGACGTAATATTGAAGACGAAGGAATTACCTTCTAAAGTGTTAACAGTTTCCTTGCTGGTACACTTTAATATAATTGGTTAGAGGCAGGGCCAGATTATGGGCCTTATGAACTGAAAGTTATCAAGGGGTCATTGGAGTGGGCTCTTCATCACGCTGAACTCATTTCAGCTTGTTTTACCCCAATATTTAGTTCCAAAGCATACATGGTAAAGCCTCCCTTATTGTGGTAAACATAGAAAGTGACGGCAGATAAGAGTCACATGGCCAATCTACTCTGCCCAGTTGTGTAATTAACTGACAATAGTTGATTCTCACTGACATTAGTTATTTCTTAAGCTGGCCATAAATTGTTCCAATCTACCAAGTCAAGAGTGGGCAAAACCATGTTGATTTGCAGGGGAGGTAAATTGAATGAATTGCAATCAGAATTAGAGTTGAGAGATGATGTCTCCAGCACAAGTCTAATAACAGTGTAACAGTAACGCTGGTCAGTATCTGTGTGCAAAATGCAACAATAAAGTATTCTCCCTGCATGCACACACTGACATTCATTTTACCTCCCCTGCAATTCACCATGGTTTTACCCACTCTTGTCTAAAGCTGGTCGATTGGAACAATTTATCTTATAGTGTATGCCCAGCTTTAGTCTTAGACTGTTAGTATTGGAATGAAAAGCAGAGGTGTTGCCCATAGCAATTGATCAGATTCTAGCTCACAATTTCCTATTACATATTAGAGAATCAGACATTTTAACTTTTCCATTCCCACAGTTTAGTTCTTATACACTCATGTTTTTGGTAGGTTCAGATTCAATTCTAGGAAAATTCTAATTTATAAACATAATGACTAATAATTATTAATAATCATCAATAAATGTAACAAACAAATAAATCACAGTTTATTATTACTTTAGATTTAAGAATATACATTTACCAATGTAATATTAGTTTTTGCCTTACATACTTCAATATTATATATGATGACATGCTGTACAGACCACATACTTCAGACAGATCTTAGTGGCCGTCATGCAAAACAGACTACATCTTGGTGAAAACTTGCAATAAGCAGAGTACAAGCTAGTAATCTCCATCTATATACAGTCTGCATTCTAATAACTGATATTCAATACTGTAGCTTAAAAACGGAAACTACTTCTTACTGACAGCTCAGTAATTCCTCCTAACAGCTTCTCCAATATAATAGGATTATTGCATGCTACTCATAGATTTTTTAATATTTCTCAATGAAATGCTCAATATGCATCATGAAAAAATATGGAGAAATGAAAGAGAAGTAGGTATGGATTTATTATTATTTTTTTTTCAGTTTTTATTTGTTTTTTTGGGCACCATTAGAACAATATCGTTCTAATGGATGGTCAAGTCGATTTTCTAGTGACTGCCCAGCATTAGACAATAAAAAGTTTAGTATGTCGTCTATAAACCAATGTTAACATATTCAAGTTTACAAAATGTATTTTGTTAAACTTTGAAACTGATCAAATAAAACAAATAGTGACAAATGCAGTTACATCGGTAACTATTGAATTATAGTAACAAAACAATATCAGTAGTAAATTTGAAAAGAGTTAAACATTTCTTTACACATAAATCACATTATGGATATTTTTCTTTCAACAACCTTTCAGTAGGAATTCTTACTATCACTATGTAAATGTTTTATCTGGCAAAGCCGCTTATCTTAGCCATCACCAAGTCTCATTTAAATTCCAAAACATTCAGTAACATTATAATAATGTGTTGCAGAGTAAGGCAGATGACCATTAATTACAATTGTGTTAAATGATTTTTTATTTAAAAAAAAAACTTTTAAATAAGTGTAATAATTTTTGTTTACAGTGCAGAGTTTTTAATTGGTTTCTGATGACAGAGGCTTGCATTGTAAACTACATCCAAGCCTTATGTACCCTTATTGTATAATTACCCTTATGTAATGACGCTGCATGGACACACAGTTTGAAGGAAAATAAAGATAAGAATAAAGAAGACAAGTTAGAAGGAAGAAGGCATTTAAGGTGAGGAAACTGCAGGGGATGTGGCACAGTGTACAGAAAAGAAGGGTGATAAAGAGAACATGTGGACAAGGTACTGGGCAGAATGTGGGGAATTGGTGATTGTGTATAAGATTTAGTAAATGGAAACATCTTAAGAGGAAAAACTACAAGCTAAATAGCGTAGAGTAGATGGAACCCGTGATGCCCTCTAGACAGGTCAGCATAGAGATCAAGATGCTAGCTAATGTGACTATAGCACATGTCTGGAATCTGCCTTCTAGCTTTGAAATGATCATTGCCATTTATAGCTGTCTCCAGTGTTCATTCTCAGGCACCCAGAAAAACCAGAAGGCAGCTGTAGCAAGAAATTAGCAGACCACCTGAGGAAGACTTCTAAGAGGCAATTAGAAAATTGGTATGGATATGGAAGTCTTTTATCTCCACCAAGAACTACAATAGTGCTTACAGCTTCCCCCTGTGTTGGAGAGAGTGGGGTCAGTCTCACTCTTTCTTCCATACATGGTAGAGGTGTCCTAAGATCTCCTCCTATAACTTGCCTTACTGAAAAACCTTAAGCAGGACTTACGTTAGCAAACCCACCACTAGAGTGCCCACCTGTCTCACTAGAGCCTCACCCTCTAATGCTTGTTGTTGTCCTCCATGGAGCCCCTTATTTCCCTGTCTCCCTTCATTTATTGTTCAATTTAAGACACTTGGATGCCCAAGGTCATGCCTGCCTCATTGATCATGTTTGTATTTATCTTTTGAACATTTTGGGTCTGATCCTGATGTAGTAAGCTTTTTCCATAGGTATTTTCCTGCTTTTCCTGGTAATTGACGACTTAGATGTGTTGAACCCCATGTAAGGAAATCTCGGTTCTGCACACATGGATGCTTTCTGCGTCCCGCATACTAAATTCAATCGAGTTTATTAAAGCAAGACAAGGCCCATTGCTTCTGATATGCTCAATAAAGAAAACAAAATAAGGATATTTTGCAGAAATGAAACTTATAACGAGGAGGAGCCAATTCAATGCAGACAGTTTAGACTCCAATCAATAGACCTCCATGCAAGGATGTATATAGACTGATCATAACATTACCTGGCCATGTTTCAGCAAGTTTATTTTCACACATAATACACATAATAACTTTTATTTTTCCTGCATTACTGCACAGGTGAAGCAATGAACTGTGCTTTTTCTGCAATTGCATGTTACGATTATGGCTTGCACATACCTTTTGTGTGCACAGCAACACATGTATTTCATTTCCCTTTATGTAGCTGTACATAAATACTGGAAATGACTTGTAAACTGCTGTGAAGAATGAGTCAATTATTTTGTATTGTAATCAGGACCCCCATTGGAATCCCCAGTGTTTTACATTATGTCCCTGCTTCCATGTGCGCTCGGAGTGGGCATGACATCATCCTCTCTGGAGCCATTGTTCCGTCATCTCATCCAAGCTTTCCTGGTGCCAAGCACGCAATGTACATTGCGTACAGACAAAAAATTCCCATATTGCTTTGCCACTTAACGTATTAAATATATTCTTCATGTGAAAAAGTTCAGTCTGAAAGGATTAACAGTATTTTTGTGCGTGTGAGTGTGTTGATGTGTGTAGATGGGAGGGATATAAATAGATCAATTTACACACAATTAGGATTACTGGGAATAATTAATATTGTTACATACTTTACTTAGATTATTAATTTAAGCCGGTGATGTCACTTGAAATTATTCTCTATTTTGTTTTAGTTTTAAACTGAACAGCTGCACGTCTTATGTGTTAAATGCAATTTTCATGATGGGTTCTAGACACAGGCAACAAGGTATTGTTAAAGTAAAAACCCATCATGCTTTGCCAGGTATGATCTATGTCTAAACTGATGAAGCATGGTGGGATTATGTCTAATCTGTTCTCTCTGTGTATGAATGGTTGTGTTCTATATTTATATACAAATATGTTTCTGTTATGCTGGTACACCTATAAGATGCATCGCTGAGATACACCACATATGCTAAATGCACATGCAATGTACATGAAATCGTCAGTGATTAGCCTGAATCTTACCTGCAGCATGCAAGATGCGATAAGAGACCAAGGGAGATCATAATTGCACCCGATAATGCACAGGTGTATGGCCAGCATTACTATCACATGCAGTAAGATCACCAACGGTGTGAGAGTACATTTATAACATGTAAAGATAGATAGATAGATAGATAGATAGATAGTCCATGGAAAATGTTATTACAGGTTGGAGCAATCCAGGGTCTAAAGATTTCCAGCTGCAGAAGTGTAATAAAGACACTGTACAGTATCACTGTACATTGAATCAGATCAACAGAACAAGGAATGAAAAGCAAATTTCATCTCTTGTAAGCAGTAGGCTGGATCCTAATGAGTACACATCAGGCCAGATCCAGACCTCCAGCATTTTTGTGTGGGAGGTTCCCCTTTCCCTCCCATTAGAATACAGACTTATGGACACCTACCCTATCTTGACCATTCCTATCCCCCATCTATCTTGCTCGAATTAGGCAGGAACAAGGAAAACAAGGGGCTGATGCAGAGTTTGGGAGTAAGGGCTAAACATGTACAAACTGGGGCAAAACCAAACGTGGAAAAGGTAGTTTGCAAGTTCTATGTGCAAAAGAAAAATGTTAACTGCATGCCTCCCAAATGTCCCGATTTTGGGGGACTGTCCCACTGCCCCTCCGCTAAAGGGACAAACGTTGTTTTTTTATTTTTAAGGCTTAAATTTTAACTTTTGCAGCAAGCTGCGGCATCGAAAGGGGGTGGGGCTTGGGCAGAATGGGGGACATTGCTTGGGGGACTTAGCTTGGGCAGGGTGACCGCGACGGGTGGTGCCGGGGCTTATGTGTCCCGCTCGCCAACCCTGATAAGTTGGGAGGTATAAGGTGCAATAAAATTTACATTATTATTATTATGCACTCCTCCCACTGGACAATAGTTTTGCTCTTGCACCTAAAAAAGGTGGAAGTGCAACTCTGGATCAGAACCACAAATGTTAAGGAACAAGCAAAGTCAATACTAGGATCAATACAGAAATACCGGAAACAGATATGAACCTATGCATTGGCTACTGCAGACTGGCTGTCGCTGATCAGGACCTATATTTACTAAACAGGGAGATTGCAAGCAATCAGATTCAAGTTTTCAATTTCATTTTACATGCTGGAGAATGTGAGCTAAAATTGGTTGCTATGGGAAACATCCCCACTTCTCTCTTTTCTCTCCCTTCTTAGTAGATTTAGGCCCAGAGGTTTAAATAGCCTAGACGGAATAAGAAGGGGTAACCAGCCTAGGAGTTGTCTCCTGATCCAAAGCTATGGGGGTTGAACTGTTGGACAATTAATATCAGGCTTTTAATAACACAGTAGGGAGAAGGGGCTACAATAAGAATTTGGTAACACTTAAACTTGATATTTAGTAACAATGAGGCAACCATATTATCGTTCTGAAACTACTTAAGCTCAATTCTCCTTCCAAGTGATGCATTGTGAAATTATAACTTCTCACCTGTATTTAGATCTTGCGTCAAGTAATATGTAAAGCTCATGGCTATTGCTTTCCCCATCCCCTGAGTGCCATTAGCGTGCCTGCGGGTATTTCTGGTGTGAATTATCTGGTTTTCATTTGCGAATGCTCTCTGCTGTAATGTGTTTTGTGAAAGCTGTTTCGCTGTGAGTCATTGTCCTTGGAGAGTCTCGCGTGTTACCAGACAAGGCTGTGTAGCAAGGGAATAGCTGGAACTGAGCTGATTTCTATCCATAGCTCAGTCTTACTTATAACTCTGAACCTTATTTTCAACATTAACAAGTTTCCTAAACAACTTGGCATTGCTCCATGATGTTTCCCATTAACACCTGTTTTTCTGTTAAGCACAGGTCAGTGTCGCTAGCCATTTGGGTATTTAGCGAGCCAGAGAGAGGGTGGCTGTGTTTCTTTTTTCATTTTTATTCTGCTTTGTAGCTTTTGGTATGAGCACAGCTGTTGTCAGATGGCCCCATTGCTAAATATCTGCATAAAATGTGCCAATATCTCACTTGCTGATTTCACTGTTAACATCACCAAGAAAATCCGCACTGTGAAAAATGAATTTTGTTTTTCTGAATTAGTTCCTGTATTTCTAGTTTATGTGCTCGCATTTAATATACTTGTTTCTACCCCTCTTTTGCTTTTATTATAAAAATTATATACACTTTTCTCTGCGAAACTGTCCTGTTTTTACCTAAAAGGGAGTGTGGCTATAGACCTGGACATGCCAATATCCACTGGGTGCATATGGGGTGGATAAGGGGCATTACAAACAGAGGCATGGATAAAGCAGGTTGGTTGTGTAGTGTTTTGGTGTGTATACAATTTGATTAGATATGTGACATGTTTTCTAGCTATAGGTATTTACTTTAAACATTACGATGCAGAGAAAACACTTTGCTTTTGCGCAAAGAACTTGCAAATAAAATGCAGAGCTTTATTTTTTATTTATTTTGTAAGTTAGAGCAGGATTGCCTACTTTTGCAAATGGATTTCAGGGAGATTGTGACAAGCGCTGCAAAAAAGGGGTGTAACTTGTGCCACCAAAGGGGTGTGTCCTGTGGATAGCTCCACCCATGGGTGTGTCTANCTNTGCCNTGAGAACTATTTCACNATAAAAATAGCNGCATCAGTNTTTATTNTTTNTNAANTTGTCAGTAAATAATCACTGTCACTATTTATTGTGAATAGATGTAAATAGGAGAACCAGTAACTTCATTATCTGTATAGAAATAGGACACAATGTGTGATTTCTATCATCATAACACAATGTCTTCTTCACCTGAATNAGCATCAGGGAGATTATCCAGCACTTCAGGGAGTCAGGGAGATCAGCCACTTTTCAGGGAGTCTCCCTGATATTCCGGGAGAGTTGGCAACCATGAGATAGAGTTGAGATAAGGTATGTCTTAGCTCTGAATCGGTTTTCATAGCACCTGGTCCTTTGCCCTTACTCTGGATCAGCCCCCAAATTGGTAAGAGTGCCCTGAACATACCATGTTCACTTATTTAATTTGCCCCACTTATTAACACACACACACATACACACACACACATATACACACAGTGTAATATATATGGAGGAAGTGGCACACACAACTAAATGTACTTGCACCTATGCCTTTATCAAAATGATTTTAAATAACCTTATCCATAACCAATATTTACATGTAATAACTAACATAGATATTATTCCTGGTCATTTATGACTAAGGCTGGGTGGTGCCTGCATTGGATATATTCTACGTCAGTGGCTGACACAGCATGAGATCACCCAGATTAAGTCTGATACTTCCTAGGCATGAATAATACATGATTGTACATAGTTGCTTTTGGTAAAGCAAAAAGCAGTGGCTGCATGAATGGCACAAACATATCTCAGAGGTTCTGTTATTGGAGTCGGAAAATGTCACACAAAGGACCCAGAGTAAGTGACAGTTCAGGACGACTACTATTTTTTCCTTAGTCTCATTGTTTAGCAATGGGTGGCTAGGAAAGAAATAAAGAAAAGGAAGAAGAAGAAAAGAAAAAGAAAGATATGTTGGGATTGAGAAAGCATATGGGCACTGATTCATAGACTCATTAGCTATAATAGCATGATATGCATTTAGTAATTAATTAATTGTACATTAAATGCAATTATATTATTTAAATGTCAGTAAATGTCACCATTGTATGACACTGCTTTCCCATGATTATTTTACAGTATATTGTTACCTGTGAGGATTGAGTGCACAGTAACATAGGTAAGTATTGCAACTAAAAATGTGTTGAATAGGTAATAATATATATTGCTTCTGGGCTAATCTAGACATAATTCAGTTACACTGTTTTCTTTAGTAAATAGTTCATGGAATGCAGCAGCTGTGAAATAAAGTCTTGGGAATCAATAAAGCAGCCAAGATTAGTTTTATTTCCCATCCATACAGTATTTCTGCAGTAGGCAATTTTTTTTTATAACCATATAATTTACAAATTATTTTAACTGACATGAAAGGTCTGACAATACACCCCACCATCAGGGGTGGACAGCCGGGCCCAGGTCCTGGCCGTCCACCCACCCCCCGACAGGGACCTGACGCCCTGTACTAGTGTGCAGGCCCCTGCCGGCAGCCTGCCTGAACTCAGATGCCATTATTGGCGTCTAAGTGAGTCTAAATAGACCTGATGGCATCATGAAGTCATGGCGTCACGTGGGGGGGGGGGGGGTGGATTGTGGCCCTGATTGCCATTAAATAGATAAATCAACCAAGGATGATAATGATAGTAAAATTAAAATAGTTGTAGAGAAAAAATAAATGGATAATCTCAGGGCCGGATTTTCCCCTAGGCTTCCCCTTGTGAAATCTGTTCCTGATAATTCAATTACCTGTTTCCCAGAGGCTCCTTCCATCACTTACAGAGGAGCCATGTGTGAGTTAGTATGTGGTCTACATACTGTGACAGCAGTCCAGTCAGATAAAGTTTCTATCTTCCAGGTAAATAATTATTGCTATGCAATCTCCACACCCCTGATATATCCCACATGTAATACAGCAAATGGTTGAGGTAGATAACAGGAGGGTGGGGGTCCCTGCTCGGGAGCGCTTACATACTACATATTTTTATAGTTATGTACCCCATATTATACATTGTGCCATTACCAGATCCTTAATTGATCCCACATGGTGCCATGCCCAGACCTCCAATATAACCCAAATGTAGTACATGTGGGGTCAGTTGATAACACGCTGTATAAATGTGAGATATTTGTGAGGTAAAGGAATATCCATTATAAACATCATGGGGTCAATTTTGCCACTACCAGCTAAGGCATTAACAGCCTGGGCTTCTGGAACCATAGAGGCTAATGCTCACAGTGTACTTCCATTTATATTTCCAGACACCCACAAGGTGTTTATAGGGCTGGTTTAGCCTGGGTGGGCAAACAAAATACAGCCTCCTGGCACAACCATCCCTAGTGCCAATAGCACTATGGCTTTTCCCACTGACAGTGGGTTGTGGGAAGCATGGTACTGTGTAACAAGATTGTCTTGGCACTACAAATGCCAATATGGCCCAGTGTCCAAAGGGGCTTCCAGTGCATTTTGGCACCTGTAGTGCTGTAAAGTAGAAAAAGAATAGAGAATAGAAATATGTGAATTGTTAAAATGCAGTTATTAAAATAAAAAATACCAAAAAGAAAGGAAAAGAAGGAGTACCGCACAGCTTAAAGTACAATTAACTCCAATGTGTATTACAGGTGCTGCTATACTGGTATCCAAAAAAAAAAAAAAATATCCCATATTCCTAATTTGAATTTGAACACATTTCCCACCACAGCTTTTCAACCATACCAGTTCCAGTTAAGAACCTTTTTTAGCACTGGTCTCTTTTAGATAATATGACTCACTCACAGGTGGGATACGGTTTTGGACCACTATACACTTGAAGAAGGTCAGAGCATATATATTTATCATCACACAGGATCTAATGGTGTTGTGTGGTCCCACAGTAAAACACTTTGATTCACCCTTTTGTTTCACCTTCTGATCTGATATGATCTTTTCCGGACAGCATCATCTTGGCAGCTCATCTATATAAAAATAGTGTACAGTACTGCAAAGAGCAAATACATAAAGGGTGTGGGTCAGATTCCTTTGAATACTAAACACATTATTCATTTTTAATAGAATCATTGTCTTTGTTTTATAGTTTCTGATCTCTTTCTAATGGAAGATCACCCAAATAGGTATAAAAAGAGAATATAATAAAACATTAGTGTATTGTGTTGTATAGGTTAAACATTTGCTCTCTGGTGACCACAGCTACATCTGTCTTTTCATCACATCGGGGTTATTATGTTTGTACGGCTCAGCTTAAATAAAATATCCATTGGGAAAAGCAGTATCGGCTGCAGGCAAAGTGCACTTGATTCCAAATGCATTTAATTATTTTCTTTGCGCCTACTGGAGTATTTGCATTACAGATTGCCATAAATCAAAATGTAAACCCTGTGTGTAATTTATTTAATTCAGCGTCATTATTCATTGTCATTTGTGATATGTCTTATTAGTAGTACTTTCCATGGAATGTTACGGTCAAGTAACAGACATTCTTAGCCTTTTCATAAGGCAGATATGAGTCTACGCCAAAGCTTAACGCCATTTTCCTAGTCATCTAATAAAATTGTCTGGAACTTATTACTAAATGAATGAACATTAATTTAGGGAAGGTAGGTGATTTTGAGTGTGTAGCAGTTGTATGTGTTCATTAGACTATGCTTTATAATTTGAAAGTGGTTATACCTGCCCATACTTCTATAAGAGTGGCCTGACCTTCAACCCGCTACCGGGGCACCAATCCCCGGAGAAGCACCTCACTACTGCGCCTCCCTCCTTATTACACCAGGAGCCTTCCCTTCCTTATACCGTTCTCTCTCCCACCAGCATCATTCCCGGGAATGATGCTTACAGTCATGGGAGCTGATTCATACTTTTAGCGCACGCATGATTCAGATCTGCGGCATTTCGCTTAAAAAACCTTAGAGTGAATTGCACGGTAAATAGCCCATGCGTCTTTTTTTAAATGGCCAACTAGCTCTAGTTAAATTAATTAATTCTAATTGTAGTTGTTTGTAATACACCCACATGCCTTATTCTTATGCTGCGAGGAGCTGTTCAACAGTAATACTTACACT
>JABWIB010002053.1:20348-41162 GCA_016617825.1 Platyplectrum ornatum | reverse complement strand
AGTTAATGCTATTAACAGGCTAATGCCTCTATTGTCCTTAACCTAACCATCTGAAGAGCCAAAGAGTAGCTCTTTTACCATACNTATAGCTATGTTGCAAAATCTTAGGACTTGATCCAGAGCTGTGTTTCTGTCTATTTAAGCATAAGAGCTGTGCATATTTGCACTGTGCACCTGTGAACACTAGAAAGGAAGAAAGGAATATGGTATTTAATAAATCTTTTTTGAGCCTGTCAAATATCCTTTTTACCACCTGCTCTACATTAGCTTATTAATTTTAGCAAACTGCATTTTGNGTGTGCATTTATTAATTTATTGTCAACACTGTGAAAGACAATACAGTACAACAAATACAACAAATGAGAGCAAATAACCTGTGGCATAAGTGACTTTGCAATTAAATAGGACTCTTCAGCTTCTTTACTTCTATTTANATTTTTATATGTCCGTCCAACATTCATATGAGCGCCTATATCATCTGAAATTGAAAAAAAAACATGACGCAGCCAATCAATATAACACACAAAGAGCAAATGGTTTTTCATTTTATTACTTTATAGTAAAAATTCAGTTGTATGAAGAAGTANCATCACTTTTGTTTTGTGTAATAGTTGGTCCAATTCCCAGAGTCACATTCTAAACCCATATGGTGAACTTAGTAAAGAGGGGGTTAAGTCCAATATCCAAAAACAATATGNTATTTATTAGTCACTTGTAACAAGTCTTTTACTATACAGCTTCCTATTACAACATGTTATCTAGCAAAGACCACATAAGTAACTGAAANGAATTTTATTTGGGGCTGTCTAAGCAGGGATTTGGCAATACTACGCAAGGGAACATTGTGCCCAACAACATGACATAAAAACATCCTTTACAGACACTTGAAAATCTTATCTTTAACATAATACAAAATCAACTTCATGCAGGGTCACTTGGATTTTTCTGTTCCCAAATTATAGCTGCAATTAATTTATGGAGCAAGATCATTTCTAAGTGGTCGAATACCACAGTTCAACTTTATATAGAAAGGACTCGATACTTTGGGCCAAAGACAACAAAGAAAACCTGATAATGTACATACAAGAATGTTTAGCCAAAAAAGATTATGTTTAATATGCATTGCATAGCAAAGGTCAGCNTGTTGCAATTACAGTTAATCGCTATACTGGTGACCTCGGTTCACAAGACAACTCAACAATCTGCAAGCTTAGGAGATAGTAACTCTTACATTTTGTTTGTTTTGTGCACTACAAATGAAAAGCATCCAGATTTTTGTTCTTTAAGGGTGATAGGTGAAAGAGTGAACTGAAGCAGTGCCAGCAAAACATCAAACACTTAAGATTGAAACTTTAAACTGGATCCCTGAGCAACAAATGTGGTTGAATCTGCAATTGCAAACCATCCTCCTGCATGGACAGGCTTCAGAGCAATATGTTTACCTCAACCTTTTCAGCAAATGTGCACAAAAATGACAGTGGTGCAGAAGTCAGGATCAGGGCTATTCCAACCCAGCCCAGGGCCTAAACTGTGGGATTGGAAAAGTGGGGAGCAATCAGATTTAAGCTCACATTCTCGAATATAGAAACTGGGTTTGTTTTTGTTGTCCCCTGTAGAATACACAACATATTACATAGATAGACAGATGGAAAGTACTTACCAGGTTGTACATGTGTAGCTTGCTTAAAGAATTTTAGTGCCCTTTCAAAATTCTTTTCATTCTCCAGAGCATGGCCAACGTTATTCCAAAGTTTGGCGTTATTTTTATTTACCTATGAAAAGAAAACGTCCGCTATTAGCAGCAGTTATATAGAATAACAAAATAATGCAGTCGTTGGAGTCATTATAATTTAATTCAAAGTTTATAATGTGGAAATCCAAAGACATAAAATGCTAATTATCTGCACTTTCAAAATGACAAAAAGACAACCTATTTATGTCCTGTGAGTAAAAATAGCCTTAGAGTGAATAACACACTACCTTCAATGCAGACATAAACAAAGTATATTCTGATTCCCAGTCCCAGTTCCTGTTAAAGGTTTTCACAGAATGAGTGAAGAGCACCAGAGCTAAAAATATCCAGGAGAGCTTTCTCAATCTGCTGCTAAAAACAAGAGGATAAATACATTAGAGAAAAGGGGGAAAATATTAGTGGCAACAGTGGCATGCAGTGTGTGAGATCTTATCCTGATAGAAGTTGCTGGATTACACACGACTCACAGATTGATACTGGAAAATATTATGCAACTAACGCAAAATGATCAAAAGAGATTTTACAGTTGTGTGAATCAATCAAGTCTATAGGAAATTGTGCAACCTACAAATGCTTTGAAAATCATGTAAAGTTTCTATAATACTCAATTCTCAATTCTCTTGAAGTTCCCATTTATCTTTAACTCTACAGATAGTGAAAAGGAAAAAAAAAAAAAAGAAAGTACATGGCAGGCATGCACAAATAAATAAATTAACCATGTTGGTCAAGCAGGCATGCACAATGCATTCCTTCAGGACCACAAAGTTGACCAGAGGCTCAGCAGCACAAACATGTGGCCAGAGAACCTATGTCCCATCCCCGGAGCATGCCAATATGATTTTTCGTTATAAATTCACTTGTGAAATGTAGTTATTTATAAAAGGGGTGCACCACACTATGAGAAGGAGAAGTGCATTATGCCATTACAGACCTGAGGCTATGGAGCGTGCAACTTTCAAACTAGTTACATGTTTTACCATTGCTCTAACAAGTTTATTTCCAAACAGCACAGAGTAAAATCACAGCGTATGGAAAACACTGCATTCAGTGAATAAGACGATAGATGTGTTTGCATTCTATTATATAAAAAAAAAAACAAATATAAAAGATGCTTTGAACAAGGCACATCATTATATGCTGCTACCAGGGTCACCATGGATGGCTGTTGAGGAAGACCAGAAAGGGAATGATAAGGGTTCGAGTCGTACAGAACACACCCTTTGTTTAATATATATGAAAACATTACTTGCAATGTAAAATGATGGACCTATCAAATGAATTTGCCAGTCTTAATCAGTCTTTATAGATAAGTAAAAACACACAAGAATTCCAGCAGCATACATAGAAATTAAAACAAAAATTTTTACAACATTTTACAAAATTTTTAGTCCATAGAACAAGAGAGGCAAAACCTTGAATAAAAGTAAAGATGTTTTTATAGTTTAGAAGCTATACTTTACATCATAAAATTGTAGCTGCTCAACCAATTTATGTTATACCCCCCCCCCATGATAGAAAAGAGGAATTAAATGTAATTTAACCACACACAAATATGTAAAACTAATATTTTGGTCGCAGGTGGAAAAAGTGTAAATAACAAATACGTCTGCATTTTATTTTCCAGATGTAACGAAAGTGTGTTAACAGCTAAATGTTTTGCTGTGTATCACTTGAGGCGCCAGAACAGTGGAACTGTAAAGTGGAATCGGACGTTACGTCATTTTTCTGGCTTTGTAAGTGTTAGGCAGAAGTAATTTCCTTACCAACTAACATTTGCAAGAAAAAAAGTCACATACCTGCATACTATTCATATTTAGAGAAATGTATTATTAAATGCTTTTGCATTTGTCAACAGAATAGATGCAGACAGGAAGCTTGTGTGAAATTCATCTAAATGGAAAACAAAACCATTTAGCTAAGATAATGTACCAGAGGGCTTTGTGAGACCAGACACCGCCAGCCGGTGTGCTTAACTGCACTGCTAAAACTACTGCGCTACTTATTAGGCTTATTCATATTTAATCAAAAAAGGAAATTGGCTTATGCTATCTATATACTTATGATTGAAAACAGACAGGATGGAATATTGCTGTAAAGATTAAATTACATTGAGATAACCGATTTATGTTAATTACAATTAGAAAGTACTATATACAAAACTACAACAAACTCAATTTCTTCCTCTATATGAGACAGCTGGCCTGGACAAAACAGAACATCTGTTATAATGAAGACCCTTCGGCCTTGTTACCCAGTGACCGGTAATATCTCTACACAAAGCTCTGTGGCCATTTATTAAACTGAAATCGTTATCAACAGTCATGCAACTGCATCACTATTCTGAATCTGTACTAATTTTATTACAACCATGGAAGCAACTAAATGGTAAACATGTACACGATTCATTTCAGTAGATTCTTTTTTAATATATAAATTAGTTTCAACTATGGTAACTGCTTAGTAAGTCAGCAGAATGCACTTCATTGCATTACACCGAGATGAATCTGCACTAGACATGCTACATTCATATTTTTCCCCTCAAACATACACTTGGTTTTTTCCAGGGGAGTAAATTTAAACGTGACTAAAAATTGCAAACGCATATATTAGGGAATATGGTGCCTTTTAGAGCAGCAGGATTTAAATATTATTTATATTGTGGAAAAAGGATAATGTATCTCTAAACATAAGGTAAAAGCAACAATAAAGCAGCACTCTTAGATTGCCTGTATTATTGCTATTCTAAAACTAAAAAATGTTGTTTTGAATCAATGAAACCTGCTGGCCATTTAGTGCTTATTGCTAACTGTTGTTTCTATTATGGTAATTACTTCACAGTGAGAGATCAGTGTATAGTGTACATAGTATGAAAGTGGTAGCAAGTGTCNCAAAATGAAAGTGTTGCACAAACGTGCAAGCAGTAGACTCTTAGCATGGATCTGATTTCTCAAGATCCAATCTCCCATGCTGGAAATCTTTCAAATAGTGGGCGGAATGCATTTAGCTTGCCTACAAGATGGGGGTAGAAGGTATATTAATAGAAGATGTAAGATACATATTTACATATGATCTTCTGTGGGACTGGTTCGTAAATATTTTAAAATAGGCTCCTGGTGTTGGAAGCATTAGTTGTGGAAGGGGAACGGTCTGCTCCTTGCACCTATGGGATTAAGGTTTGAATAGGAATGCAGTATCAGGACACCGCTGTGGTTGGAGCTTCAGCAGAGTTCACAATACATTTGATAAAGTTATTATTTATCATCACAGTTTGTTGCTAACACACAATACTTTGCAATTAAAATGTAGTATGTTATTCCATTAAGCCTATTTTTTTTCATTTGTGTGTAATATTCAATATTACTGTGTTGAAAAGTGACGTCAATGGCACGTAATTAATGTTGTATTAAAATTTGAATCAAGAATCTTATGTATTTACAGAAAACAATACAATACAGTAATTATTAATAATGTATCTGCATTAATACATAATCTACATAAGAATTCTGAATTTCACCAAGAATGGTCATCCTGCTTGCTAACCAAAGAGGAAAAGTTGACTAAACAGTGTCAGCCCCAAGACATTCATAAAGAGGTACTTTCCTGTGAGGAGCTGTAAGAGTTACAGGCCATGTAGGAACAATAGAACTTGCAGATGTTTCACTTGCAGGTTATACGCACAAATTAAATCACAACAGTTAAACACAACAATAGTGTAGAAAGGTAAGATTCACAACAAAGACTATACTGGTATCAAAAAGACTTCTTATACAGATACATAAAAAGCCTCATAAAGACCTTCTAGCATAATGTGCAGAAATATTAGGTTTCAAACTTTTATTTTACAGACAAATAAACCTACTTCGTGTTTTAAAAAGAAAGGCTATGTTACAATAGTACACTGATCTCACACAATGTACTTGCCCACCTTTTGCTTGATATTTTTTTCCAGCCATGTGCGACAAACATGCAGAATCCCATGCTAGGAACATATAATACTCTCTCTGCGACTACAAACCCAACAGGGAAGAAGAGGTTTGATGCAGGTATAAATGGCAACACCATCAGACACAGTCCCTGTGAAAAAGATGAATAGAGATACAAAAATTGTGAAACCTAATATTAGGGGAATGCTTAAACCAGACCCCGCCATATAAGACATTTATTGAAAGCAGGCATTGTTTAGTGAATTATATAGGGCACACAAGAATAATGATAGGCAGAGCAATTGTTTACCCAATGTGAACTGGGTAATGCTTCCATATAAATAAAGTCATTTAAATATGACCCATTTTACTAAAATAGAAGAAAGACTTTATTCCAAAAGTAGAACAAAAAAAAGTAGAAAAAAACCAACCACTACCTTCATAACAATAAATTTCATGACATACTTTTAGAGTCTTAGTGTTTCTTAGTTACAACCATTTATTTTAAGCAAGAACGGTGTTTAAACATTATTATTCCAAAAATAAGCATAAAAATGATAAAACAAGAATTGTAAACAGATTATATATATATATATATATATATATATATATATATATATATATATATATACACATACACACACACACACTCTATATGTTCAGTGCTTGACAAATACAAGATGCCGGAAATATAGACTTGGCGTGCAAAATGACACGGAGTCTGTGAGGAGAACAGTTTTATTACATTTGCTCCTCTTATGCCTAGTTCGATTTGATTAAAAAAAGAAAAGCTTTCATAGCACGTCTAGCCTAAAAATTTAATTGCTACTAATAACATTGGTTGAAAACGTTCTCTATAGCTTGCTTATATTTAATATTTCTGACACGTTACAGAAGTCTTACTTCAGAAAACTTCCTGTTGATCATCAGTATGAAATATACTCCATATATTACTACATGACTGTTGTAATTGCATGTCTATGAAATTACGACATTGCATTATAGAAACTATAAGCCTTTAATCTCTCTAAAAGTTTGGGAACCAACAGACTAGAATATAATACAGATTTTAAGATCTTTTAATTTGTAATCATGTAGGAAGAATAAATTTGATGGTAGAATGAGATTTCTGTACTTTTTTTCCCATTAGTTTGTCCAGAAACTTACCATAAGCACAGTTTTGGATGAGTCGCCAGAATATCGGATACTGAACATCACCAAATATCCAAGCAGACAAAAAAATACAACAGTAGCCAAGTTCCTGATGTCCAAGAAACTTTCCACCAGAGGAATAGTCCCCATTGTCCAATCACAGCACAGCTCCGATGGATTTAGGAGCAGCCAGGCGTTGACAGGGAGCAGGTAATTAAATGTTAATTGTCTTGCAGGGGTTGAGCTGACAGCAGCAGGGTTATCAAACCTAGTATAAACAACATTAAGCGTTACATCTTGCTCTTACTATGGTTAAGAAAAGGACATAAGTTATTGCAGTGTACTTCTTTAATTGTAATGAAGTTTAATGAGCAACTGAAAACCAAATAAAAAAGCCACATTATAAGAAATGCTATTTTCGTGAAGAGTTTCTATTGTTTCGTAATGGACGGAGCAGCTGTGTTGATGAATGTGGATGCACAGATCAGTACTGAGCTGTAATTGGTGTTCAAAGTTTTCATTGGCTGTGACTGACCTGTTTTCCTATTGATTATTTGTGTGTACAGCTGCTCTGCTCTGAATTCATTTGTCAGGACACAAATGTTGCTCTATTTTAAAATTTATTTGTTTTGCTGTATTTAACGTTGAATAGAAGGGGGACGATTTATTCCAGTGATGAAGTCTTTAGCTGGCCACACACTATAAGATAAATTGTTTTAAACGAAAGGTTTTTTCAAGAGTGGGTAAAACCATGGTGAATTGCAGGGGAGGCAAATTGAATTAATTACAATCAGTATTAGATGTGAGAGATGATGTTTCTAGCACAAGTCTAATAACAGTGTAACACTAACGCTGGTCAGTATCTGTGTGCAACATGCAGTAATAAACGTATTCTCCCTGCATGCAAACATTAACATTCATTTTACTTCACCTGCAATTCAACATGGTTTTACCCACTCTTGAAAAATCTTTCGATTGGAACAATTTATCTTANAGTGTATGGCCAGCTTTTCTGTAGGACGTGGTTTCTTCTAGAACAACACTTTAAAGAAAGTTATTATACATGTATGTTTTTGCCAATGTGTGTGTGACTTAGATTATACTTCCCAAAGGGAATCACGGGAAAGTATTTTCTAGTGTTCTATATTGAAAGTCACTTCACTTTCCATCTATGGTTGAGCCAGAGTAGGAAGGGACAACAAAAAAAGGAGCGGAAAAACATGTGTATAATACATTCAATTACATGGAAATGAGATCCCATTATAAATGCAATCTCACCTGGTGAAGACTGGGAGCTGTGACTGGATGACTTGTACACGGACTACAACAAGCAGCAATGTGCTGAACATCAAGACAACAAGTTTAAGCAGTGTTTGAAGNAGGGAGTATGGAATGCTACCTTTACCTAATACTATTTGTACAGAGGTCTCCCATAGCATAGGTAATGTGTACTGAAAACCAAGAGAGACAAAACATTAGTGCAGGAGATGGCTTCTGCAATTCTGCCATTTTATTCTATGAAATAGACATAAAAATTTTATATGGCCAGAATCTGTCATTTAGGACCAAGTCCAGATTTTCTTAAGCAAGTGTCCAGTGACCCACTGTATGCAGATTTGCCTATGCATGGGGAGGGGGGGGGGAACGATAATTTCTCTGGAATGTACTACATTCATTCCTCTGGGAACTACTAATCACACGACAGGGAAACTGTATGTACACTTATGGTCAAAAATCTATATTTAATGGGAACAAATATGAAACATTAAGTAATTGCCTTGAAATATGAGGGTAAGAAAAGAATATAATAACAAAAGATTTCAGATACATTCTGTTTCCCAGATAACAGTAACTAACACTAAACTATTGAATTTATTAGATATCTAGAAGTCAAATGACTGCTTGTTTTAACAGTAAGGAAACTTTTATTACCCCTTGAGCAATGAAGACTTCATAGACACAACAAATACCAACAACAGTAATTCCCTGCTCTTTACACAGAGTTGCAACCGCAACAAGGAACACAGAAGCAGCAATAGGAGTCCACACTAGAAAAACAAAAATGAATGGTTGAGTTTCACATTTATTGCCAGTTTTAAAAAAAAGAGAATAATAATAGTAGTAAAAAAATATATATCTATTTAAATATGCAGTTGTAAACCCTGACTGTGACCATTTTCTACTATAGCAACTGCTAAACCTTAGTGTGTAGAAATGTGACAAACATCATAAGCTCTCCAATAATACACTGGATCCATAGACTGAAAATAAGGGGAAATCAGAAGAGTGTTGTATTAAGAGAACGTGACCCAAACACTGAAAAATCAGTAACTAACTGGCTATTCTATTTGTAAAATAAAATGCATACACATTAGTTACCCAAGCACTGCCCAGCTTTACATTTTAACTGTTATTTAAACTTGGGCTATGAAACATCACCTATCAAAGCTCTGTCTGGTTTTAACAAATGGTTAGGCCATGTGTACATTTTGGATCCCGTCCAAGGAAAGCACTCCAGTTAGTAAATGTCATACCTACAGGAAAAAAGCTAATCATTTACTGCACAAGAGGAACACTAGTTAACCGGATTTTATTGGAGAATATTTGGGAATATGTGTTTGCGATATGTGAACAAACCCATCACTTTATCATTATCCAGGAAGTACTAAGAGCATGCAGTTGCTTAATATGACAAAACGTTAGAGATTTAAACCACTGCTTGTAATTTGTTGTACTATAAATTCATTTTAATAGCTTTGAAACTAAAGGGAATACAATATTGTAGGAAAATATGATAGACATTAAAATATTATATTTTTACCTATAGAATTGTCTGGGCCCTTAGATTTGGTATATGACAGAAATGCAGCTAGCAGAAAAATAGAAGACAGAAGTTCAGCTCGGCCAACAACTCCTGTAACCTGCAAGGATATGAAGGCACATTCATCAATTTATTAAACTCTCAAACGGTTAAAAAAAAAAAATACACATAGGTCTATTAGCGACTTAAGATGCTATCATCATACAAGGAAGATAGGATTATGTTACAGCAATAAACAATATACAAGTCATTTGAAATAAAGGCTGGTACATTCACAGCATTTTATACAGCATGGAAACTGCCATTGTTAGGCATTGTAAAGGCACTGCGACAGGTAAACATGTAGACAGGCTTTGTGTTGCTCATACTCTGGAAAAACCAGTTATGGTACTGATTAGGCTAGGAGTGGTTGGATCGATAGTGGGAGATCTCATATTGCAGATCCTTGTTTATGGTTACAGGCCGCCAATACTATTGTATTTTATATACTTGCAAATTGGACTGCTGACAGGCAGGAAAAGAAAAGGCTCCCAGCAGCTTAAACATACATAACTTACTCATTCTGATTCCATAAGTGCTGCAGACTACTAGAACTGAAAATAATTAAACCTGATGATGATTTTATGAAAAACAATCTCAGATGACCACAATAATTTACTGGAAGACTTCTATTATGATTGCCAGGCAATCAATACTAGAACAATATCGTTCTACTGTATGGTACCAAGGAGTCTTGTCACAATGATATAACATTTTTGAGTGACAATAAAATTTACTTTGGTCAGCTACCAATCACTCATAAAAACGAATGATAAAAATGCATTTTTGGTATCTAAGAGACTGTGGTTTCCAATTTGTTTCAAAGTTCTTACTAAAGTTAGGTATTTCTTTCTATACCCACAAGTTTGCTGGTAGGCTAAGTGCTCCCTCTTGTGGTGAACTATGTGATTACTGCAACTAAGTCTGATTATTAGGAGAAACACTTAGAATAGGGGGAAGACATTGAAACGTTCAGTATTGAGGGTAAGACAAAATGAAGATTTTCCATTATCAGTAATGTTAAACTGGCAATGTGCTAAATGTATTTTGCTGGCAAATTGCTTTACTAGAGCTGGGCCACGTTGTCAGTCTCTAAAATTTTAAAGCATCAAATTAAAAAAATATATTTGCTAACTTACAAACCAATGAATCAGCTCGGAGTTAAACACTGCTGAATTACCAGGACAAAGCATAGTGACAGCTGCCAGCAAGCTCTGTCTCCACACTGCCTTAGCCTAGGGACAGAATGAAGCACCTACTGGGGTACAGGGCATAGTAGTGGCTGCCACTATAGTCACTGCACAGGCACAGCACTCTGGCCCCCTGCTAGCATGGAGAGGGCTAGTTAGGAGGACAGCGTCAAGTCAGTGTGGGGAAGGGGACAGAGCATTGTAGGGGCTGCCTATATACTCTGTGCCCCTTGCATGCACAGCACTCTGTATTTTCAGTCGCCCAGAGAATTGTCATTGTGGGCCGGGCTCATATGTACCACTTTTGTTCACTGAAAGTTTGCGAAGTAGTAGTGAACAGCAGACACAAAAAGTATATATATGCACAAAGTCTGCCAATCACCCAAACTCATAAAATTGCCCACCGCATAATCTTAACTCATCATCTGCCTCTATGCGACTTCACTTGCCCACGCTGAGAATGACTGCTCTAGAGAAATCATTGACAGGTAAGAGACATGGCACTATACTTGTGCTTCACTCTGTCTCTAGTTAAAGAAGGGTCAATTGTGTGTGTTTGTTTTAGTGAAATAAACATCAGCAGCACATAAAAGGTACAGCAGCGTATTAGCTTTACAAGACGTTTGACTGTAATCATATCTGTACTACATGCAAGTTTCACAGAGGTAGATACAAAGATGAACTACAAGAGAATGAAAAAGTAATAAAGTAATAGTAAAAACATTATTAACCAACTGTGGACTTATTTATGAATATTTTGTATATGAGGCCTTATGCACTTTCCCTATAGTGACATTTTGCTCTTACTAAGCGGTGCCCTGCCATATATTACCATGAGCATGTATCTATCTCACCCGCCATACAGTATATCTCCTCTGGTTGTGGAGTTATAGGAAAATTTAAATGAGGTTTACCGAGTGAACTATTGTTAGGTACCAAGGTAATAAATGTCTGCACCTTCCATCCATTTGGGAAGATATTTAAAGTCTACTGTCCAGAGGACACACAAGCACCCTGTCTAACTGAAGTGTGTATGTATACAATAATTACAATTATCTAAGCATTGATGTGTGCATAGAGAACATACTTACAGCCTCAGTGTGTATTGGGTGAACAGCAAACAGCAAAGCAGCAATCAGGCTGGTTTGGTTGTCCAGGAACAGTCTACAGACTTTAAGAAAAATCATGCACACTAAGGCATGGAGGAGCAGGTTTAGAAAGTGGTAAGAGACTGCATTTAATTCACTAAACAGATAATTCAAACGAAACGTCAAGACAGTAAGAGGACGATAGGATTTATGACTTCTCTCCTAAAAAGAAAAAGAATGAGCAATGTCACACATATTGCAATTAGTAGGAAACAAATGCAAAATTATATAATCAAGCACATTCAGTGGGATTTCAGAAGAGACATTGATATAGAATCCAGCTAGTAAGAAAAATATCAAACTTAATGTTCTCGTATATAAAATGTAATATTTATATCAGTCCTGCAACAAACATAACATTAGCACATTGCAGATTCATAGACATTTATAAAACTGAACTAAAACATCCATCCTGCGTCTCATTAACTCTGTCCCCCATGTTCTTAACATCAAAAATGATGTTCTTTTCAAGCATTTTCCTGGAAGCCAGAAAGTAGCACAGTATCTGCATCCACCAACATCTGGCAGCCAAGACTATGCACAGTCGTAATATCCACAAACATTAAGAACCTTTTTGAACCACTTGCTTCTTTCCCATAGTAGGCTAGAAACGGAAGTGTTATGCAGGTTTATGCTTATTGCACTACAAGTTAAGTATAGGAATCATAACCTGTTCAATATACAGCACTGTCTACACTGCTGGCGTTTATATACAAAGGAATAATAATAATAATAATAAATAATAATAATAATAATAATAATAATAAATTACTAAATATTTGCTGTTTACAATATAGAGACTGTAAACTTCATGTGGAATATATTCAGTCAGTTTTTATACTATAATACTAAATTTGTGGAGTTTTAGTCAGTACAACTATTGGAGCTCATGGCCACAGCTGAGATTATTTAGCAAATATCAGAGGTTGTGAGAAAGGTTCAGCCTAAGTATTCCATGGAAATAAAACGGTTTGCGAAATGTTTCCTTTGGATGAAAAATAAGCCAAATTCATCAATTTGTGTTTAAAATGTAGAGGTCTTAAAAGTTCATTAGGCACATCCCTTTTGTGAACAGAGATGTTGATCTGTATAATACCCAGTGGTAAAATAAAAAACCCAAAGCAATTACTGCGGCCTCGAGTTAAATAGATAATCACATGTCGACAGTTGTGTGAGATGACCTTGCCAAGACTTCGGCGGACTCCTAAAGCCGCCCAATGTGTAAACCGGGGTGAATGTTAATGTCAAAAAGAGCTTCTATTACTCAGTTCTGTAGTTGCTGAAATAAAAAGGAAACACTATAATTTATAAAACAGTAAGCTATTTATTTTATCTATACTAGTGTCATACTAGACAAGCAGAACATGTACTATGGAACATGACCAAATCTCCAGCACTGTCTAGGCAGATTATATGCTTTGTATAATATAGTGTAGTGTTTTAGTGCTCAGTTGTATATGATTGTTTTGCTATCTAGTCCTGCTCACACTTAATAACCAATCAGGCTCTATAAGCCTCTACATTTAGCCTAACCAAGTGTTTATTGCACCTAATGTGCAACACTATTCCAGTAGGTGGTATTTTGGGGTTTTAAAAGAGTATAATCACGGATGTCATACTTACCTCTGACATTGGAGTACCCCAGAAGTCATTTTGGAAGAGCCTTTTTATAGGTGTTGAAGGATGCAAATCTTTATTATCCAGAATGGCAGACACATCATCGAATACAAATCCACAGAAGAGACTGTTCCAATAACATAATACCACAACGCATAACAAAATTCCAACTTCCTTCATATTCACATTAGCCATTTTCCTGGACACTTTCTTTAGTACCTGAAGTTAAGGTAGATTGTTAATGGCCAAGAATGTGTTTGGTTATTGATGTAACCTAAAAAAGCTAGTATGTATGAATGATATACGGTATCTCTATCTCTCTCTCTCTCTATCTATAGAGATAGATAGATACTACAGATTAGTACCTGTTAATGTGGTTTCTTTTACTCCTCCTCCATGGCAGCGTACATATGGGTATTCCCTCCTAATCGGTGCTGACAGGAAAGGAAAGAAGACTCGGCAGTATATAATGACGTCACTCCCTGCCGACTGTGTCTTGAACTTCACAAGCTTAAATAAATATTAGGTTAGTGCAAACAAAAATATACAGAAACTGGGCGGGAAACTATGTGCTGCCATGGAGGAGGAGTAAAAGAAACCACATTAACAGGTACTAATCTGTAGTTTCTTATGCCTCCTCTCATGGCAGCGTACATATGGGTTCTACCCAAGCAGTATGACTAACCAAAGTAACAGAGGGGGGTAATAATAATAAATAAAGTATATACATGGAGAGGCTCAGTTAACTACCGCACTAAGAACTCTCCTTCCAAATTTGGCATCTGCAGAAGCCAAAACATCAACTTTATAATGCTTTGTAAATGTGTGGACCGAAGCCCATCCTGCCGCCTTACATAGTTCAGCTATCGATGCCTCTTCCTTATCTGCCAAGAGGCCGCCACTGCTTTTAAGTGAGTGAGCTTTTAAGTTAGAAGGGGGCTCTAGATCCTTTAATTTGTATGCCTCTACAATAGCTGACCTAATCCACCTAGCGATGGTTTGCTTTGAGGCAGCATTACCCTTTGTTCTGCCCTCAAACAGAATAAACAGTTGCTTAGAACACCTGAATTCTGAGGTTCTCTCAAGGTAGATACGTAAAGCCCTTACTACATCTAAAGTGTGCTCTAATTCTCCCTTAGGGTTAGGGCATAACGAAGGTAACACTAGCTCCTGGTTAATGTGAAACGCAGAAACCATCTTGGGGAGAAAAAGGGGGTTAGTGCGTAGGACTACCTTATCCTGATGGAAGGTAAGATACGGGGGCTCAGCCCACAGGGCCTGCAGTTCGGACACCCTCCTGGCTGAAGTGACTGCAACGAGGAATGCCATCTTCCACGACAGATGTTTCAGCTGAGATTCCTGCAAGGGCTCAAAGGGAGAGTTAGTCATAATATCTAACACTAGATTCAAATCCCAAGGAGCTATTGGCTGCCGGAACACTGGACGAATTCTTTGCATAGCACTAACAAATCTGGATACATATCTATTAGTAGCTAAGTCTGTGTCCATGATGCGCTAAGAGACGATATTTGCACTAGTCCCATGTCTACCCGTTGCTGCAGGAACCCCAGCACAGATGGAATGTCTTTAGGATTCTTAGATGACTCCTTGCACCAGGAAAAGAACTTCTTCCAGATCTTATAGTACACAGAATTAGTGGACCTTTTTCTTGCTCTTAATAATGTTTTAATTACTGCCTCTGAGAACCCCTGTTGTCTGAGCTGGTGGACCTCAACTTCCAAGGCGCTAGCTTGAATATAGCCGGATTCGGATGGTATAGAGTGCCCTGTGAAAGGAGATCTTGACACACCGGAAGTATCCACGGCGGCTCCACCACCAACTTGAGGGCTAACGGCTTCCTTGTCCAATACGGAAGAATGGCTATGACGCAAGACGTCTCCCTCTGTAGTTTCCGGAGGACCTTGGGTATCAGAGGTATCGGAGGAAAGATGTACGTTAGACGGAAGGACAACTGGATAGATAGAGCGTCTACAAACAGAGCCTGAGGCTCCCGGTATCTTGAGCAATATTTTTTTAGCTGTCTGTTTTCTGAAGCCATCAGGTCAATTTGCGGGCGACCCCATCTGTCCACGAGAGCATTGAATATTCCTCGGTTGAGACACCACTCCCCTGGATGATACTGATGCCTGCTCAGGGAGTCTGCTGTTCTGTTCTCTTTTCCTGCTATGAACACCGAGCTGAAGCCTGATGTGTTTTCCTCTGCCCATAAGAGAACCTGTTTTGCCACATGCCAGAGTTGACGACTTCTCGTGCCGCCCTGATGGTCCAGGTATGCCACTACTGACCTGTTGTCTGACCGGACCAGGACATTTGCGCCTTTTAGCTGTTCTTGAAGTCGTAGGCATGCCAACCTTACTGCCCACATTTCTCTTACGTTTGAATGGGACCGAGTAATTGCTGGATCCCATAGACCTTGAATGTTGTTCGCCACAAACTGCTCCCCAGCCAGTAGCGCTGGCATCCGTAGTTAGAACAAGCTGCTGACATTCTTGAAAGGGTCTCCCTACTTGCAGCCTTTCTTCTTGCAACCATCAGAGAAGATTCCGCCGCACACTGTAGGGTATGTTGATTACTTACGACAGGTTTTCGCTGTTCTTGTTCCACTGGTCGAGGAAATGGAGCTGAACGACCCCCAAATATCTTACTGAAGTACCTGGCACGAGGTGGCTTTTTTTGGACGTTTATGATCCAGCCGTGACACTGGAGAGTTCGCACTACTATGTTCACGTGTGCCTGAGCCTTTTCCAGGGATTCTGCCATGACCAGAATATCGTCCAGATAAGGCCACAACATAATGCCATCTTCTTAGAGCTTGGCTACGAGGACCACCAATATTTTTGTGAATGTATGAGGCGAGGTTGCAAGCCCGAAAGGAAGGGCATTGAATTGGAAATGCCTTCCAAAAACGTAGAATCTTAGAAACTTTCTGTGACTTTTGCAGATAGGAATGTGCAGATAAGCGTCCCGCAGGTCTATAGTTGCTAGAAAAGCCTTTTCTGGAATGTATGGCAGTATCCCTTTCAACGACTCCATCTTGAAGGTTGGAACTTTTATACTTTTCTTCAAACGTCTGAGGTCCAGAATTGTTCGATGACCTCCTGTAGCTTTCCTTACCACGAAGAATCTGGAGNAGGTTCCTAGGAACCTTTGACTTGAGGGTACTGGTGACACGACCCTCTGATGGCGCATTCGCACTAGGCTGTCTCTGAGAGCAACCAGGAGACCTGACAAATGTCGGCCTTGGGTTCTTGAGGAACTCCAGTTTGTATCCCGAATGTATAATCTCCAGAACCCATTTGTCTGTTGTAGATGCCTGCCAGACCTTTAGATAATCCGTTAGCCTTCCCCCGACCTGATCTGGCTGCGAAAGTATGGCGTCATTGCTGGTGCTCGAAGCCCGAGGGTCTATCCCTTCCTCTTGAGCCTCAAAAAAAACTTCTTGATGGACCCGGCTGCCCTCTCCGATACGCTCTTCCGGGCTTGTATGACCTGGCCTCCTTGAATTCTGCCTGCGTTCTAGGAGGGCGGGACGAGAACCTTCTGGAGAATCTGTCCTGAAGAAGCCACTGTGACCTTCCGCCTGAAGATTTTGTAATGATCTCTTCAAGACGGCGTCCAAACAGGTAATCCCCTTGGAAAGGTAAGGCCAACAACTTAGCTTTCGACTGTGAGTCTGCTGCCCACGGCTTAAGCCACAATGCCCGCCTGGATACCGCCGCGCTAGCCCCTTGTCTGGCTGCCAGCCGCACAGAATCTAAAGAAGCTTGACAAATAAACTCAATGGCTACTTGCATGTCTTGTAGGGCCTTCAGTATGTCCACTCTCTTGGCTCCTTTTATGACCTCTGCCTCCAGGGCATTACACCATCCCCTGAGGACTCTCGCTGTAGTTGCCACGGCCGCAGCAGGCTTAAGCGATGCTCCCGCTAGTAGATGTTGCTTTCTAAGCCCAACTTCTACCTTTTTCTCCATAGGATCTTTAAATATGTTAGCATCTTTCAGCGGAAGTTTAGTTTTCCTGGAGATTCTTGCAACGGTGGCATCCACTCAGGGGGCTTCATCCACTCAGGGGGCTTCATCCACTCAGGGGGCTTCATCCACTCAGGGGGCTTCATCCACTCAGGGGGCTTCATCCCACATCTTCATTCATCCTGCTGAAAAGGGTATAAACGGGCAAATTTATGATGCACAGGGACCCTTCTGTCCGGATTTTTCCACTCTTCTGTGATGAGGTCTTTAATCACCTTAGACAGTGGGAACACCTTAACTCGCTTCCTGGACTCTGCAAATAACAAGTCCTGCACCTGTGTTGGTTCTTTAGTCTGTTCCAATTTTAAGGATTTATGGATCAACACTCAGACTGCTGTGACTGCTCTGACATGATTAACCCTTCCTCTGCTTCTGATTCCTCAGAATAATCACTGGGCACTGAACAGGGCCTCTTAGAGGGTTTAGGTCTGCTATCCTCCTTAGTCACAAAGGTGTCTGCTAAAGACACTTTAAGCATGTTAATAAACTCAGCCATCTCATGAGAAGGAACTTTCTGCTGCGCTGCCTTGCACTCCATACACACATCTTCCAGGGCTTTATCACAAAGAGAACAATTGTTAGACCTGGGTTTTTTAGATTTAGCTTTCAACTCCAGCTTGTCTTTGCTGGAATCAGAGCCTGCAAACAATACAGACCATCAGAAATAAGCCCAACAAAACAAACCCTGCAGACAGCACAAGTAAACCAGAGCTCCCTTACCAGATTTCCTAGTGTGTCTTTTCTCCTCCATGCTTNCAGTATTGCATGAATGGTGGAACACACACAGCACACACGTCTCACTGGACCTTTTAAAGCCCAGAGGGCGGGAAGGAGCGCGCCCTGATGACGTCCCACAGCCACGCATGGAGGGACGCAGTATAGGAGACGCACCGCAGTACATAAATTAGCCACGCGACCAACGGGCGGAAGGGGCGGAGCTTATTCGGCCGCACGAGGGAAAGGAACGCTCGGTGTGTCCTCGCGTTGCCTGGTTCAGCGCCGGCAGCGGGCGGTGTGGAGGAAGCCTGGAGGGAGCCTGGATCAAGGTAAGCTGTCTGCAGCCTGTAGCACCGAAGGAAAGGAAAGAAGACACAGTCAGCAGGGAGTGACGTCATTATATACTGCCGAATCTTCTTTCCTTTCCTGTCAGCACCAATTAGGAGGGAATACCCGTATGTANGCTGCCATGAGAGGAGGCATAAGAAAGATAGATAGAAGTGCCACAGAGAATGTTTTAGGGGGAACTAGGAAACTTCCAGTGACAAATATCTGTCTTAAGCTGGCCATACACTATCAGATAAATTGTTCCAATCTAAGCATTTTTAAAGAGTGGGTAAAACCATGTTGAATTGCAGGGGGGGTAAAATGAATGTCAGTGTTTGCATGCAGGGAGAATACTTTATTTTTGCATGTTGCACACAGATACTGACCATCGTTACTGTTACACTGTTATTACACTTGGGCTGGAAACATCTCTCACCTGTAATACTGATTGCAACTAATTCAATTTTCCTCCCCTGATATTCAACATGGTTTTACCCACTCTTGAAAAATGCTTAGATTGGAACAATTTATCTTATAGTGTATGGCCAGCTTTACTCAATTCACATTAAAGCTTGGACATTAAATGATTACATTAAGAACACTAATTACAAGAACATCAATAATTATATGGACATCTGTACAATAACTTCAATATGTAGCATTTATAAATCTACATTAAAAGGTGGCATTTATTCTGAATTAACCTTACATATGACTAGCATGACTACCTTGCCCAAAACAATCTAACATTAAAATGATAAAATGACAGAAAAGAAGCTAAACATACACTATGCTAAGCTGTGATAGGACAGAAGGTTACGAAACCAAAGTATAGTGTATATCACCCATGAAAACATCTACATTATCAATTTCATGTAAATGAATGCATTGCAATTCACAGAGTATGTCAGGTTTATTAACTTTAAAATGTTACCTTATTAAAAAATGATGGCTGCAACAGTGTTATCTGTAATTCACAAGGCAACAAATCAACCAGGATTCAAAAGGAGCCACAGACTACAGGTATTATGACACACAAAACGGTTAGTGGAAAGGTTTAACAACACCCGAGCCATAATGTGTAACAATATTCCCATAGCAACAGCAACACCCCTCNAGCTGTCACAGTGACAAGTCCCAGTTACAGGAAAGGGTGCCAGAAATATATTTTGTACACTCCATAAAACAAATATAATAATGAGTTGTTTAAACTCCAGGTTGTTCAAATGCAACTCAACCCAAAACTAAACAATCAAACAAAGGGAATTATTGCAATTAATGTGTAGTAAAAAGTAAATAACTCACCTATTAAGCAACAACGTTTAAGTCACGCGTGTCTTTGTTTTACATGTCCTTTTTGGCGACACATTGTATTATTAGCGTTTCAAATGAAGGTTCACTGTGGGAAACAAAAATAGTTGCAATGAGTGTGACATGACTATGCTATATATATATATATATATATATATATATATATATATATATATATATATATATATAACAACTTGGCACAAAACAAAATGGGTTTACAAACTAGATGATCACTGAAATAAGCTTTCCGTGTTTGTGGACACCAGATCAATTGCAGCCTATTCTGGGGTACATGTTTCATATGTAGAACAGAGGGCCCAAGAAGAGCAGATCGCCCATCAATGAATGTCTTTTAATTAGCCAGTATGCAGACTACTTGGTGCACTGTGTTATAACAATGAACGAATTCTATGTATAAAAATAGTCTAATTCAACATAACTTTCTTCATTCCTTCTAAAAATAACGCCATAAATTATTCAGAAAGAGACAGCGGTTCTATAAATCACCATCAATTAGCTTAAAGTAATTAGCAATTGAACAGAATTTCCATAATAGGTAACAGAAATAAACAAAACCAAACACTTAACGTGTCATCTGGAAACATCTGACTATCATCAGAGTAACAATTTGCTAAGACAAACCAGAACATCTAGACAAGTTCCTGCATCAGACTATTAAAAATGAATGTGTGACCAGAATATGTGCTGCAAAAACCTTGACACATTTACTTTTACAAGACATTCATTTTTTTTTTTATTTTTATAAA
>JABWIB010002052.1:50471-60880 GCA_016617825.1 Platyplectrum ornatum | reverse complement strand
CCTCACTCCTTCATCTCCACAACACTTCTCCTCACTCCTTCATCTCCACAACACTTCTCCTCACTCCTTCTTCTCCACAACACTTCTCCTCACTCCTTCTTCTCCACCACAACACTTCTCCTCACTCCTTCTTCTCCAAAACCTCTTCACCACTCTCCTTCCATCCTTATTCCCTACAGCACTTCACCCCCATTCCTTGTCACTTTCCTGCTTTACACAGTTTTCCAGTTACGAAGTAACATCTGGACATGGGTGCAGCTGATGTTTTTTCAATCACAAAAAATGTGACTTATTACGTTTAAAGAACGTACAATGCCCGGTATTTTCAAATTAGCCTCTTCCCTGCAGTGTAGGTGGGATAGCCATGCTAAACAAGGTGGGGTCGGGGGTAAACATTGACAAGCTGATCTATCTAGTACGTCAGCAGATCATTGAGAAGCTCATACAAGTCAGGGGAGGAAGAGGAGATTGAACCCCTCTCTGTGTGCGAACATAACTGAGTGATTTGCTCAGTGATTATTAAAGTGATACAATACACTATTCTGATTTCTCCTTATGGAATAATGCATAATATCACGTAAAATTGAATGTCACACACAATACAATACTAACCATCTAATTGCATTAATCAGAGCCGGAACCATTTCTAGCTTTAGAAAAGAAACACATTTTTATTGTCCAGCATAAATCAATACACTTTGTATTCATCATATTTATTTTAGAATCTTTCTTACAGCAGCTTTCATCTCTTTGCTCCTCAGGCTGTATATAAATGGATTTAGCATTGGAATAATAAGGCTGTACACTATACTGACCACTCGATCGTGGGTCGGGGAATAGACAGAACTTGGGCGAAAGTACATGAAGATAACGGTGCTGTAGAACATGATGACCATGGTGAAGTGAGAGGAGCACGTAGAGAAGGTTCTCCACCTCCCCTGGGGAGATCGTAACTTCAGCACAGCTCCGATGATCAGTATGTAGGACACTAGGATGAAGATGACTGGGCTAAAGATAACAATAGCGCATTCAATGAAGATCGCCATCTGCTTTATTGCTGAAAGACCTGAGCAAAACATTGCCATTATGACCGGCAGATCGCAGAAGTGGTGGTCAATGACCCAGCTACAATATGACTGAGAAGATGTTAGGACGGTATATAGAGTAGAATGCAGGGTCACCACCACCCAGGAGAAACTCAGTATACACACACAGGTTTTAATGTTCACAATAACTAAGTACTTTAGTGGGAAACAGACAGCGGCGTACCGGTCAAAGGCCATGATGGCCAGTAGAAAGCTGTCCATGTTACCGACTGCAAGGAAGAAGAAAAGCTGTGTAAAACATCCACGGAAGGAGATGTGCGAGTCTCCGGAGAGTAGACCATACATGGTCCTCAGGTAAATGATGGACGTAAAACAAATATCTACAATGGCCAGGTTTGCCATCAACAAATACATAGGAGAATGAAGCTGAGGCTGTGAAGATATAAGCATCAAGATGACAATGTTTCCTATAAGGCAAAGGAGGTAGGCTCCCAAAATTAAAGAGAAGAGATGGAGGCGAAGGTGAGGGAACTCGGAGAAACCCAACAGGATGAACCCAACACGAGTCTCATTCTGGATCATCATCGTCATCATGACCAGAGGGAGCGAATATATATGAAAGTCATCGCCTAAAACGCGTCATCCATGAGAAGAAGATCACAGTCTCTATGGGATTTAACATGTCAATCAATTCCAAGAAAACTGATCTGGGTTTCCTGTGGAATATAGTAATAAAATTAAGGATCCAAAAGTAATATCACAAATATTTCAAATCAAGTTATTTTCATAATAGAAAAATGTGAAGAAATAATGGAGATAAAATATAAATAATAAGTAAAAGAGAACGAAGAAACGTCAATAAATGAATGATAACAGACAGCTGTTTTTATGTCATGTATCATATGTTCATTTCTCTCGTATCGAGTATTTATTAATCCCAAGGATTAAAGATTTGATATGTTTAAGGTTCAAAGGCCAAACAAATCAACATATATATACTGATATAGACACATGTAGAAGACAAACATGCTAATTCAAACTGACTAAATGCAACAACAACAGCAACAGACAGGAAAAGTTCTATTCTGTAAACATCCTGCAAGCATTTTAGGTTTAACAGATGTAATACAGTTATAAGGTTCATGTGTAAAGTGTCCTCCTGCCAATATAATTCTTTAGTTAATTTAAGTGGAAATAATGATAAATAATAAAAGAAAATGAAATCTTGTTTTCTTATTGATCATTATAGAAATTGGGAATTTGATATGGTGCTTAATGATGTTTTAAATACAGACGGCCGGATAGCTTCATAGTCTGCACTATATAAACCTCAGTCTGTGTGGAGATCTCCAGACATTCACTTTCTCTCTGCGGCTTCTCCAGAGTTTGAGAGTTACAGGAAAACAGGTGCAGATATACTCCCAGGTAACACCATGCTGAGGCACAGGGGTGCAAATGTAAGCTTTTCAAACATTATATGATGAAAGTGTGCTGAACTCTAAATTGCATTTTATATTTTAAATTGTTCAGTATTTGTGATTAAAAAGCAAAAATCTATATTTTCAACCTATGCAAAAAAATCATACAAAGTGGAAAACACATCTCAGAGTAACACGGATCGTTCTTGTTTGGTTCTTTACGACTTTTAAATGCCCTGACTTTGCAAAACCAAGTTGCAATGTGAAGGGTGTAAATGATCCGTAATTCTATTGCACACTTTGCTGAGCTGGTAAACTTCACCTCTCAAGTCTAATTCTGCTTCCACAGTTTAAACTACTTGCCTCCCCTGGAGTTGAATGTTTGGTTAAGCCCAGGTCTACNCTTGCACCTGTGTAGACCCGAGATGCACTTTCACCTTATTTTAGGTGCAAGTGTAGAGCTGAGCAATTCCATATTTAATGTGAGAGGTGCAAATGATTTCATGAATAAATATACTGTGTTGAATGCAGGTAAAACACTGCACAGACTTCATAGCTTTAAGTTTAATATCTGCATTAGAGTTGAGCTAGGAAACTTCACCTTTCAATTCTAGTCTGTTGTCACAGTTCATAATTGTCTCCCCCCCCCCTGCAGTTCAACGTTTGGTTTTGTCCAGATCTACACTTGCACCTGTTTTACCCCTTACCCCCAAACTCTAAATCAGCCCCATTGCCCATAGCAACCTGTAATATTGTGGCTGCCGTTCTCTAGTATGTAACAGGAACGTCAGAGCTGATTGGTTGCTATGGGCAACATCTCCACTCTTGCTTTGCTGCAGTTTACTAACCTTAACCTTAGGCTCTTTATACACTGTCATTAGTTTATTGGTTTTAGAGTTGGAGATATTATTGTCAGAGTTTACCTCCCATTGGTTTGGAAATAACTCGTCTTTCTTCTTATTTATTCTATTCACATCACCTGGAAAGCCGAGACTGTATGAGAAATCCCCCACTCCGAGGACACGTGCCGGTGTTATTTATACAGAGCTGGAGGTCGGGGAATAGTCATATATTTCCCACATGCAGCAATTATTAAACCTCCGCTCCATGGGGAAATCACCAGTATCAGAGGATTATTAGTAGATACAATATTCAGGTTAATAATGACATCTTCTGATATAATAACCTTTCATTATTAGACATAGATAATTATTAGAGTCGTAGATAATAGAGTTTACTGATTGGATTTTATTGTGAATATTTCGTTAATGGAAGATAAGGGAAGTGTCTCTATATAAGTATTTTCTGTGCTCCCTCCATCTAGATTTATGCTTTTTCTTGCACAAGGTGATACCTGATCTCCATTATCCTCGTTCTCAGATAACCCGCGTCTCTCAGGCTCCATGTCTTACAGGCATCAGTGCTATAATCTGGAGGTTTCAAACTTATCATAGTCGTGATGCAGCATAGCTCCCAACATGTCAGGTGCTGAGAGTGGGGCAAATAAGTCCCACCCCCGCTTATCCAAGCCCCACCCCTTTTTTACCAACGCAGACGCTGCAAATATTAAATTATTATTAGTTTTACCAACAAAAACACAGTTTGTCCCCTAATCAGGAAAGGGAGGCGGGAGGACAGTGGGACGGTCACCCAACAGCAGGACTGCTCCGACGAAATCAGGTATGACTAAGGTCTCCTACATCTGTCATCGATGTAGTTCATTATCATGCACATTATGCCAACCTTTCGCAACTCCATCATGGTTCAGCCGAGAATCGTAACGTGTGAGATTCATGCCTAAATTTACTAGGCTGGAAGATTGCAGGGAGACTGAAAAGTGTGGATGTTGCCCATAGCAACCATATTCAAGATCATATTCTCCAGTATGTAACTGAGAGTTTGAATCTGATTGGTTGCTATGGGCAATGTGATATGTTTTAAAGTGTCACATCTGTACACACACATGCTCTGCCCTCCTACCTGCTGTTATGCATTGAAGATATTGCAAGGTTATGGTGCACAAGACCTTTCCCACAGCTCCTGTTCTGGCTATAAGGTAACATGTTGGGGAAATACATACAAAAAGAAAGAATAAACTTTCACATACAAGCTGATGAACCAACGTGGTAAAAATATACTTTGTGTTATTTGATTCATTACTTACAAAGGTATCTCACATCCGATGTCTCTCACACCTTCTACCCTCTCCACAAAGTCCATAATAATATCTTTTAGGGATAGCGACTGGGTAATATTCTTTTATCAGCACAGAATATTAAGTATATGGTTTATAATAGGATCTGAAACTGGTCTGTTCTCTCTGCCCCCTCTAAAATGAGTAACTCAATAAGCAATCTCCCAACTCCATAACCATCGCAAAGTAAAAATTCGGCCATCTTAAAGGGTGTAGTATACATAATACATTGGACACATTTAAAAAAAAAAATCAGCATATGTAACAAAAAATTATAAAATAATTAAAATATTGATCACATATCACTAACACTATATATTTATAAACATTAATGTAATAATTCATAATAAAATGTATCTTTTATTCATGTATGGATTTAGAAATAAAAGCATTTGCAGCAATAACTCGATACACTTTATTTTATGTCGTGTTTATTTTAGAATTCTTTTTACAGCAGCTTTGATTTCCTTGTTCCTCAGGCTGTATATAAACGGATTTAGCATTGGAATAATGAGACTAAAGACTATACTGACCACTCGATCGTGGGTCGGGGAATAAATGGGGCTTGGACGGAAATACATAAAGATAATGGTGCTGTAGAACATGGTGACCATGGTGAGGTGAGAGGAGCATGTAGAGAAGGTTCTCCTCATGCCCTTGGAAGACCGCAACTTCAGCACAGCTCCGATGATCAGAAGATAGGATCCCAGGATGAAGATAACTGGGCTAAAGATAATAATAGCGCATTCAATGAAGATCGCCATCTGCTCTACTGCTGAAAAACCTGAGCAAAACATTGACACTATGACCGGAAAATCGCAAAAGTGGTGGTCAATGACCCAACTGCAATACGACTGAGAAGACACTAGAATGGTATACAAAGAAGAATGCAGGGTCACGATTACCCAAGACAATCCTATTATACACAAGCATGTTTTTATGTTCATAATGACCAGGTAACGCAGCGGGAAACAAACTGCGGCGTATCGGTCAAAGGCCATGATGGCCAGTAGAAAGCTGTCCATATTACCGACTGCAAGGAAGAAGAAAAGCTGCGCAAAACATCCACGGAAGGAGATGTGCAAGTCTCCGGAGAGTAGACCATACAGGGTCCTCGGAAAAAGGATCGACGTAAAGCAAATATCCACAACGGCCAGGTTTGACATGAACAAATACATTGGAGAATGAAGCTGAGGCTGTGACGATATAAGTGTCAAAATGACAATGTTTCCTATAAGGCACAGGAGGTAGGCTCCCAAAATAAAAGAGAAGAGATGGGGGCGAAGGTGAGGGAATTCGAAAAACCCCAACAAGATGAACCCAACATGAGTCTCGTTTTTGAGCTCCATTGATGTCTTGACCAACAATATCCAAATAAACTATTGTGCACTACTCATAAATTTTATTACCAAATGATGTATAGCCAATACAATAAGAAGAGTCAAACTATGGATTAATATCCAACAGTAATATAAAATAACATGAGGATTCAGAAGTGTTTTTATAGTGGTAGTGGAGCCTAGAAGTGGAATCAGTGTAGTTCAGTCTAATATTATACTATGAACTGTTTATAAAATATAACTCATTTGGGCATTGTCTATTAGAAAATGTATACATAACTAAAACTAATTCCAAGTAATATGCAGTCTTCATGTACCATATCTATATTTACTTGTGCCAAGTATTTATTAAGTAAGTGGATTAGAGATTTGATAGCTGGTATTATATATGTGCAAGGCAAACATACAATATTTATATATACATAGAAGATAAAATAAAAAAACTTAAATCTGACATTTCAGGTTGGAAGTTATTCTTTAAGTCATGTGGATTTATCTTAAATACAGACATTAAAACCACATTACATCAGAATAGCTTGATTTTGTAAATATTTCCTGCACTGAATTGAGTTTGTACAATTTTTATTTTCAATTTTTAAAAAAGAAATGCAATACAGCTAAGTGGACATGCGGGTCTTGTCTAAAGGAACCTCTAGTCAAAGAAATACTATAATAATATAGTATAATTCATTTGGTTAAAAAGTTAACTTCATAAAAAAATGTAAATGAATAAAAGCTAAAATAAGTAAAATAGCAAAAAATATCTTACGCTCAAAATGTTGCATTTATTTTTTAAATGAGTTTGAAAATTGCTGATTGCATCTATACATAAATAAATACATTTGAAATAAAAGAATAAATAAGTAAAAGATAGCATTAAAAGTAAAAATAATAAATCACTATACATTTACTGCAATTAATATTCAATATTCAATATCATTGAGAGTAGCAGAAAATAGGCGCAAAACTGCTCCTGGGCAAAATTCTGAAGTAGAGGGGAGCAAATCTCAGCTTTTCAAACAGAATAAAATTTGAGAGATTGCACCACTTATACAGCGTTCAGATCACCCCCCTGACAAAGCGAGTTCCATCCTTTGCTGTGGGAACCTACCTTCTAACACCCTTTGGACCCATTCAGCTTACTCCAGCAATTTTCTATAAATATTAAACTTTTTTTTAATATTGAACAGATTAGAAAAACCAGGGTCAGACTACGGGCGAGCAGGAAAACAGACCCGGGATTTAAAAAAGATGGCAATTTTTCTGAAATTCCCAGGTTTTTGGGGGTAATCTGAATGTGTTATTAGATGAACTTTAAATTGCAGTTTAAACTTATAGTTGTTTGATATTTCAGAGTAATAGGAATAAGTCAAATATATATAATAACCAGGCAAAAGAATAGAATATCCTTGTGCTTCTTTATTACTTACACTGGATGAGTCCCCTGCCTCCATAGTAAGATGCACATAGGCTCTTTATTTACTGTCACTAGGTTTACTGATTTCTATTAGTTTATTAGTTTATTATTAGTTGGTGACATTTTGTGTTTTTTTTTTTTTTTACCTCATATTGTGTTTGTATGAAATCCTTTTTCTATCTGTAATACTTCTTTTTGGAAACCCAGCACAGCACTAGACTGTATAATAAACCCGAGACACTGAGGACAGTGAGGCCCATGTGTCAGTGTTATTTATACAGAGCTGGAGGTCTGGGACTAGTCATATATTCCCCAACGCAGCAATTATAAAGATCATCAAACATCATCACCAGGGATCGCGTTATAAGTGGATACAATATTTAGATTAATCATGACATCTTCTATGATTAATGAAATTATTCTGTGTACAAAATGGAGAAATATAGGTAAAAGTCATTTATAGATTTTAGGGAAGTTAAAAGAAAATAAGTGAAGTAAATGTTTCTCTATATCAGCTGGTACATATACAATGTGCGTATTGACCTCCCCATCTAGATGTTATTTATGCTTTTTTGTCTTCCGACCTCTCTTATGTCTGATCATTCATAAATAACCTCATTTAGAATGTTGTGGAACTACCCATCAGGCCCGATGCAAGTACCCGCAAAGGGTGTCCGGAGTGGCCCCAGCACGATGCCCTGCGCTATTTATCACCACTCTGTGCTCCCTATTCTCCAGCTACTCCTCTACCTCTGCCCGGGTTTGTGTAAATGGGCATACTTCTGCCCGCTTTGCTTCGGTGATCCCCTGGTATGTATTGTACATTTGCACCGCCATATTATCTGCCTTCAAGCTGGTGACATGACAGATACCATGGCTTTATATGTGAATTACCGTATATACTCGAGTATAAGCCGAGGCACCTTATTTCACCTCGAAAAACTGGAATAACTCAATGACTTCATCCAGGACAGTGACTCGTATATAAGCCGAGGGGAGGACTTTCAGTACAAAAAAATGTCCTGAAAAACTAGGCTTATTCTTGAGTATATACAGTACATATTTTTGGAGGATGCTGGAAGCCTTCTCCTGACAATGGATGCTTTTTGGAGTTACTCAATTTTACATACTGGAGAATGTGAGCTCAAATCTGATTGGTTGCTATGGGCAACATCCCCAGTTTTCAATCTCACTGCAATCTCAGTAAATTTAGGCCCAGGTGCTCTCTGTTCTTAATGACCTTCTCTCTTCCTTCATATGGGCTGCCCATAAACCAAAAATGATGGTGGCTGTATTTGGCCAGTCTGTCACTCCTTCCCTGTCAAGTACTTGGCTTATGGCAAAATCTGAATCAGGTCGATTTATCCAGCATAAATGTGAAACACACATCATATGTATCTATGTACAGTGGTCAAAGTGGAAAATTAGAAGCGCTGGTATAGACATTCAGAAGTGGCGGCATGGAAATCCAGAATATAATAGAAGTCACTGGAGATAAAGTTTATATTACACTAGTAGTATTCACCCCCCATTCGAGCCCTACCTATATGTCATATTCATTTTAGAACCTTTCTTACAGTAGCTTTGATTTCCTTGTTCCTCAAGCTGTATATAAATGGATTTAGCGTTGGAATAATGAGGGTGTAGACGATACTGATCTGCCGGTCATAGGCTGGTGAATAGATGGAACTTGGACGGAAATACATGAAGATAATGCTGCTGTAGAACATGGTGACCATGGTGAGGTGAGAGGAGCATGTAGAGAAGGTTCTCCACATCCCCTGGGGAGAACGCAATTTCAGAACAGTGGCGATGATCAGTATATATGTCCCTAGTATGAAGATTACTGGACTGAAGATGATAATAATACCTTCAGTGAATAGAACCGTCTCTTGAATATCGGCATATTCTGGACAGGTCAATGCCATCATTACCGGCAAATCACAGAAGTGGTGGTTAATGACCCAACTACAGTGTGGATGAGAAGATGTTAGGATGGTATACAAAGTAGAATGGAGGGTCACAATCACCCAAGACAAACCTAATATACACACACATGTTTTCAGGTTCATTATGAATAGGTACTGTAATGGGAAACAGACAGCGGTATACCGGTCAAAGGCCATGATGGCCAGTAGAAAGCAGTCCATGTTACCGACTACAAGGAAGAGGAAAAGCTGCGCAAAACATCCACGGAAGGAGATGTGCGAGTCTCCAGAGAGTAGACCATACAGGGTCCTCAAGTAAATGGTAGATGTAAAGCAAATATCAACAAACGCCAGGTTTGCCATCAACAAATACATAGGAGAATGAAGCTGAGGCTGTGAAGATATAAGCATGAAGATGACAATGTTTCCTATAAGGCAGAGGAGGTAGACTCCTAAAATAAAGGAGAAGAGATGGAGGCGAAGGTGAGGGAACTCGGAGAAACCCAACAGGATGAACCCAGCATGAGTCTCATTCTGGAGCGCCATCGTGACATTGACCAGATTGAGTGCATATAAATAATTTTGGAAGTCAGAGCGGTCTCCTCCAACCATTGCCCCAACAAGCTTTATGATCCATGAGAAGAAGTCTGGAGTCTCTGAGGAGAACAATGTTTCACCATGTTGATTAATTCCATGCGATACATTGGCCAGGGTTGGATGCATTAATACGAAGAGTGTAATGACGGATTAACATTCAGCAGTAATATCACTTTCCATGAGAATTGAATATATAATTCACACAGTGCACGTGGTACCTAAAATGTGATCATAAATTTATAAAATACAAATTGATATAAATAATGAAATTATTAAGTAATGACAGAAATAATGAATGGAAAATGGTTATCAGCAGAGTACTGGAAATAACTTATATTACTCAAACTATTAGCCAGTAATATTCAATCCTTATGGACCAGATTCAGATTTATGCACTACTGACTTACTATAAGATAAATAGTTCCAATCAAAAGATTTTTCAAGAGTGGGTAAAACCATGATGAATTGC